>OX235272.1:12817864-12892261 GCA_944472155.2 Trichobilharzia szidati | reverse complement strand
TGAATGACGACGTCATTGAAAGTTGGACCAGCAGAATTTTGTCGTCAATCAAAACTAAAGAATATAACATTGTATCTAATGTGCAGTAACTTCTTCGCATAGCTAATCTTGTTCCGTAGGAGATCAATATAACAGATCTATTTGGTTCAGTAGTTCCAGCCTTGACTTCACTACTAGATTTTGTGAGTTTGTAATAGTAGGAGAAAGTCAATCACCTCGGCAACAAAGGTAATATATATCCTGTGAAACAAGACTTCCAGAGAATTATCTTCAATGCTACTTTTACTTTTCATTAATAATTAGACTAGAGAGTTAGTTTATCAGGATTAAGTAGTAAAGCGTTCTTCAATGTTTGTTCAAACAACTTAAGAAAGATTCTGCAATGAAAACAGAATACATTTGAATTAGTTATCTGTTTTGATAAACTAAATAAATAAATAAATAATTTCGCATGAAATATTTATTAGTCATTTTTGACGCGTAAATACTTCCCTTCTCTTGTTTAATGATTAATGATGACAAACAAGGTTTTCTTTGCATTTCTTCATACCACATCACTCTATTCTATTAATCAGTAATCGATATATACACTGTTGCTTATCAGGAGTACTCACGAAGTAAACAAAAACAACTGTCGTATGATCAATTCATGCATAGGGTAATATAAACAAATAATTTGACAAGTTGAACTTATATATATAAATAAATATATATATATAAGTTACAAAGGGGAAATCGCAGCTGACATTCTAAAATGTTGACTTAATAGAGCAGTAGAGAGAACATTTCCTGCAGCTAAACTGGTGTACTGAACTTCTCAACTAAACCAGTACTCACACACAATGAGTCAAAGATAAATTACCAAAGATGGCCTCATCAATGTGCATCTATGAATTCAACTGCTCATGTGGAGCTAGTAGTTACATTGGCCGTACTCAGAGGACTTTATCCATGCGCGCACGTGAACATGCACGTGTATGTATGGTTGAGTAAAGGAATAACCAAATGCGTAAATATTGCATGCAGTCTTAGCTCACTTGGTAGATACTGGACACCCGATAAAACTTGACCAGGCGTTCTCAGTTATTTACCACGTTCCTAGTAATTTATCTAGAGGAGCTCGACTACGTCTTCTATCAGTAGCTGAAGCGGTTGCAATTAATACCAGAAGACCATCTATATTGCATACAGAAGAAGTATGTTCAACCTCTATGTTTATCTTGGCCTACAATAAAGCCAACCAATCATCCATCAACACTATAAATTCCGTTCAGAATTTTCTTTGCTTTCCTTCTTCTTCTTCTATTCCTCTGTTTCATTGACAAACGTTCATTTTCGACTTTTATGATTTCATGACTTTTCTTATGATTTTATTACCTTAGGTTTCAATAGTGATTTTCTAACTTGCTATCGTATTTACAAAATCCTGTTCATTCCACTTCATTATATTCATTATTATTATTATTTGACAATGATTCACCAATAGTGCTTGTAATTTTACACCATATCATCGTTATTATTTGACAATCATTCTTACTGTCGTTATTTTCAACCTTTAACTTATGTCTATTCCGCCCCATTCGTTGGTTTATTTTCATATTGTCTCTCACACACCCTGATTATACTCACTCTCGAAACCTGTATTTCCTGTTGACTATATTTATATGTATATACACACACATCATTAAATTAAATTACATTACTTCATCTCATTTTGTCCCATGTTCTCATTGACCATGCATATTAAAAAACTGTCTGACTATTGTTCCTTCCCATCTTATACTTGTTCCACAATACACTTTCTGATATGATTCTAATTTACCTTTACTGGCTGGCTATTGTATGCTCAAATTAATGGATTTATAATTGTAGAGCCTGACGAAGAAGAATTCATTGAAACCACAATTGTTCGCTCTAAATATTTTGTTCTGAATACATATAACTTCTCAACATAATACACTTCAGAGGTTGGTATTCATGGGTCCGGTCCTAATGGTCGAATTACCCACAGGCTTATCTTTTAACCGGAAGGTTCTCAATTTAGACCCCCAATGGGTGAGTACTGTTGAAGAGCCTCGAACTAGGACGGAACAGCTATTCAGTACTCTTTTAGTTGTCCAGTGGTGGTTCTCTAACTGTGACTTCAGCTTGTGATCAAACCAGTAACACTACAGTAACAACAGTAACAGGCATAAAATGGACTCACACAAAAAAATTGAAGGATCTGGACTTCGCCCGCCGATGATATATGTCTGATTTCCCACAAACTGGAAGATATGCAAGCGAAAAGCAACAAGTTGGCAGAAGGAGCATCCAGAGAACATAAGACTTCCTTCGGGTGAACATAGAGAAAACAGAGGTGATGAAGATTCCTGGCCAACACCACCAACAGCAACAACAACAACAGACAACAATCAGCCAGCATAAACGGGAGGAACCTGAAAGAAACAACCTACTTTAACTACCTACCTGGGAAGCATCGTCTCAACTACAGGCGAACGGAACTGATGAGGATATCAAAGCAGCGAGGATAGGAAAAGCAAGGCAAGCTTTCACTACTCTCAAGTCTGTGTGGAAGAGGTCAACAGCACTCAGCATCAAAACGAAGATAAGATCCGGAATCTCAACTCTAATGTGAAGTCAGTCAGTGCTACTCATTATACGGATCAGAGACTTGCACTGCGCGTCATCAAGAGCAACTCAAACAAACTACAGATATTCATCATCAGATGTCTTCGCTGAATACTACTCAGGATCAGATGGCCGGCCAGAAAAGATCAGCCACAAAGATCTCTGCCAATGAGCGAACCAACTCAGCAGGAACCGATTGTGCAACAAATAGGCAGGAAGAAATGGAGATGGATTGGCTGGCCATACTCTGAGGAAACAAACCATCAAGTGAGTGACATCACTAGACAAGCCATTGCTCGAGTGGCCCCCGAATCAAAGGGAATCGGCGATTTGGTCGTCAGTGCGAGGGTGGGTGACTTGGAGGAGGTGATGTGAAGAGGAGACGAAGCGTGTGGGCAGACTTGGAGCCAGGTGATGACTATAGCAGAGAACCGAACGCAATGGAGACGCGTGGCTGAAGCCCTATATTCTTCTGAGAATTAAAGGAAACAATAATTATTATTACATTTCAACAAAATGCTCTGTCTGTGTTAACAATTCGTCTGCTAGGAGGAACACTACGGCGATTTTGCGGATTATCACGATGTTATTTACTGGATGCTGACTAGCTACGGGATTTAAGACGTGGGTGGATTTCATCCGATTTAGGACGGACGCCTGGATGTACCTGTATTCATTCTCATTGAGTGATGGTGGTCCTGGTGGGGGCCGACAACTCCCAAAAAAGAGATGAAAGGCCCAGTCTGGATTCCGGCATTAGTCGCCATTTACTGAATTAATTAATACACACTACTATCAGGACAGTTAGTAGTAGTAGTAGTAGGGTCGTGGTGATATGAGTAATTATAAGCAATATATTGTGCTCGAAACATAACATCTAGTTATCAACAACATATCACTTTTTGTTATGTAAAATAAACTTATCTAATATGAAAATATTGAAAGATTTAGGATCGAGGCGGATAAAAACCGACACTACTCATGGAAATGTACATATATATGCATATAGTATGACTATAACAATAAGCAGTTTTGCTGGCAATATTTCCATTGTGGGTAAATTTTGTTTTGATAAAGTCTCACAGTGTTATGCAGTAATGTTTACTGATGACGTTTCAAGCACTATTTATTGCTCATAATCATATCAAGGTAATCACACGACTTCCTAAATTCATTTATATAGTTCCACTTGATTTTCACTTGATTTGATTGGTAGTAATATTTTCCATATTTCGGGTATGAGTGATGAATCATTCCTATTGCATGTGTTGGGTGCAGTCTCAATGAACAAGGATTCAGTAATCAACCTCTCTCTCCACCTACCTAGATTACTCTTTAGAATTTTAACCCTATCCCACCCACCATATTTTGTGGTTGTGTGTTAATGCATGAAGTGCAATCCCTGAGCTTTTTTCTAAATTACTTATCTTCTCGGAGTCAACCACTCTTACCTTAGCTAAATTCTGACAATGTTCTGAAAATCTGACTACCCCTGACCTACTTGGTTCACCTAACTCACAGTCATTGCAGGGTATTTTGTAAATTACATTATTTTGTCTAATTGGGTCAACTGACAGGGTCCTTTAACCTACAGAGCTTGTCCTACCTGAGTGAGTTTGTAGGTTTGAATGCCACCTTAATTTTTGCTTTATTAAGAATTCTACGTAGGGAGGGTCTCAGATGTCCCCTCTTTATATGGTATAACAGTGGATGACTTATATTCTTTCTTATCTTGATATGATCATGAGCAGTAATAAATTGTGCTCGAAACGTGGTCATCAGCAAACATTACTGTATAACAACACTGTGAGACTTTATCAAAACAAAATTTACCCATGATGGAATTACACTCTACCACAGTGCACAAGTTTTATTCTTATATCAATTGCTGGCAGTACCTCTATCTTTTCTGCATGTTCTAGTATGCGCTCCTAACTCTTACTGTATATAATCCTGAAATCTCTTTTGACATTAATTAATCTTATAAATCATGTCAATAATATGCTACACTAGAGACATATGTGATAGTCTATCTGTATTTATCACAATTTTGGAGTTCTTCACATATATATATATCAGGATGAATTGATTTTTTGTCGCTGACTTGACAGGCATTTTGTTTACATTCCATATATCACATTGTACAGATTCTCTTTCATATGGAATACTGTGCAGTATGTATAACTTGGTTTCACAGGTCATTTCACTTTCAGATTCCCTTCTGATTTCAACACACAACAGATGGAATTAATTGTTATTCTTACTTATAACAACTTAAGTGAAATGGCTTTGTTTTTATTCCCCAATACGTTCCCAGTGGAACATAGGGCACCTTCAAGCTACAGGCTTGAAGTTTCTGTAGCAGTAGTGATTATTTTTACAGGATGGGGTTGCTAGCTAGCCTCATTGCCCAACCTACCCAACCTTTACCAGTCTTGTTGCTGACTTAGAGAGGTGTATCGAACCCCGAACCACATTTGTGGTCAGCGAGCACTCTACCTCTGTGCCATCGACACACAAAGTGAAATGACTAAGAATTCGTCGAATTTGTGATTAATAAACTTAGTGTATATATATGTACATATCACTTTCAAAGCCAAACTTAAAACGTTATGTGCAATTTGAAAAGAAACACAAAAATTCGTTCTATATTTTGGATACTGTTTTAAGTTATTCTACAGGTTTTGTGATTGCATTACTTGCTAATAACTTTGAAAATATTTGGTTTTTTTACGTTTCAGTTTGTTAAGAGTTTCATGAATTGAATAAAATGGTATTTATTGTATACGAACCCTGGTGTACAGACAGGATTCATGAAACACTCGTGTAGGTTAGGGTCTTAGTGGAATAGGGTTTATGTATATCCAGGCGATGATTACTAATGAAGACGAGTCCGCATCCTGCGCTTCCGTGTTGACCATCACCAAAGAAGCATATACTGAAGTGAGTTAACGATCGTTATCTCATTCTCCATCATTATTCAATGTTACTGACTACAAGCATAACCTTCTGGTGTACTTCTCACATTGGATTACAATAAGCCATCCAATTTTGTAGGAATTCACAGAAATGTTTTACTCATTTTTTCAAATTCACTATGTGGCAGTGCATAAGTTATGGAAAAATATCAGATTCTACCCGGTATAGCATCGATTTTGGCAACCATGAGTATTTCTGTCAGCTTTGTTATCAGTTTCTCATGACTACCAAACTTAATTGCCGTGTTTATTTAAGATTCAAAAATCACTGTTTTGTTGGTATTTCAATAATGAGGGATTATCTCATTTTAAGAATATCAGTTAAAAGATATCAAGTGGTTGGAGGTGATCAGCAGGAGGCGGTGAACTTAGATTTACACTTACTGACATTCATCAAAACAGTGTATATGTACATACAACCTAGAAGAAACTAATATCCCACGGGAAATTCAAACCCACCCGCACCCAGTATTGCAGTCACTGAAGCTAATTGGGCTAAGCTATTTGGGCTTATTGTAATTTAAACAGGGTACACCATAAAATCACCGGTGAAGATTACATTAAATGCTTGTCATTTATGCTGTGATATTTAGTCAACTAATAATTTAAAAATCCTTATATGAGTTAATTTATGGACTCTAAATTCTAACTTCCCTTCAATTAACATATATCAGTGGTAAGAGTCACTAATGAATTATTAACTTCTAAACATTACTAAGTCTGTTTACAGGGTGTTCATATGCTGACATATCAACAGTTACTAATTTGTGAAGAATGATCAATGCAATTACAGTTCATTAAAGATGCTTAAATTATAATAATAATAGAGATGTAGCAGCGAATAGAATATCAACTAAAATTAGGAAAATTCCACAAAAATTCCGGATCATTCAAAACAAGATGGCCAAGGTAAGGATAATGTCTGAACCAGCTACTTTTGGACACACAAATTAGGCTTGTTAAAATGGATCCTCACAGCCTCAGCAATATTTAGTAGTCTAACTCTTAAAGCAAAATTGAGATTCGTAGGTATGCTATAAATGACCCTGAAAGCATGATTAACGTCAATCTTGTGATTTGTCTCCACGAGATGAGACAGAATAGCGCTGCGAATAGATTTTGTTTGACCTTTGCTTAATCAACCAGGCAGGGTGATGTTCGGAAATTCGACGAGAAACACGCCCAATTGTAAGGCCTATGTAACTGGCTCCACAGGAGCATGTAAATTGGTATATACACATGGAAGAGGCGAAATTAGGCAGTTTGTCTTTTATTCCTGAACGCAGAAGAGGAGTGGTCTTAAAGATACAGCGTAATTCAGCAGCAGGGAATGCTCTTTTACCACATTTCTAAGGCGCTGTGTTAGCATCTCACTTGTGTTGTCTCCTAGGAACTGCATCTGTAAGAATCAGGCCTTTTTGGAACTGTTGGTAACTTGGGCAGCTTTGGTTTCAGATTCAGATGCTTATCAATAAACTTTACAAGATAACCATTCTCACTTAGCAACTATTTAATATTGTTAAGTTCCTCGTCAAGACATTCGTCTGAGCAAATCTCTCTTGCTCTGTGGACCAAGCACTTTATTAGATTGCGTTTGTACTTCAAGGGCACAAAGCTGAGAAAATGTGTGTACTGGCCCATTGATGTAGGTTTTCTATAAACACTTCTTCTTATTGTGCCGTCCTCATAAGGACGTCAAAAAATGAGATACTAGGATCTTTTTCTTTCTCAATAGTAAAATTTATTGTAGGATGTACTTCATTAAATTTATCCAGGATGTCCTTTGCCTCATTTTCGTTCTTCATAATCAAAAAAGTATCATCCATGTACAGACGATAAAATTCGAGTTCATTAATAACATCCTTCAAAGGCCCATTTTCTAGTTTCGCAAGGAAAATGTCGGCTAGAATGGGTCCTAGTGGCGACCCCATTGCCACACCGTCGATTTGTCTATACAGTTCCTTATTAAATAATAAGTGGACATTCATTGTACATTTCAAGAGAAGCTCTTTCATAAAAGATATAGGAATTCCCGCATTGATGTTTCGTCTTTTGAGTTCTTCGCATACAAATTCCGCTGTTTTCATGAGAGGTACATTGGTGAATAAGGAAGATACGTCAAATGATATCATAAATTTATTATCAACATTTAAATCTCTTATCCTTTACTAATTAGTATATTGGTTTGTTTATTAGATATATTGTGGTGAGAGCAAGCTGCTAGCCAATTGGTAGACATCGATCTACGCTGATTGGTGGAAATTAATCTAGGCTGATTCAACAACCGATCACAGCTGACCTAGACGTGGACAAATATGATTCGCAGACAAGTGGCTCGCATTTCCGAGAAATATCGAAAACGAGAAAGCAGAAGACTGCGTTTGTTTGCAAACAACCAATCAGAAGACCGCCTTCTTTCTGCGGGCAGAGCCTTATTAATGTACGTAAAATACATATAAATACCTGTTGGTTTTCGTAATAAAACTGATCTGTTGCCTGGCCCTTGTCTTCTGTTGTTACAATATCACACACAGTGATGAAACAGTATAACTGCTTCCATTTCGCACGAAATTTATTGTTCATAGTCATATCATCCTAATTTTAAGTGTCCAACTGAAATGTTATAAACGGCTCTTGGGATTTAAAAAGTCTGCAAAGACTTCGTCAGTTTAAAACAAAACAAAAAATGTTTTACATATCCTAATAGAGCATCAAAGTAACATTCTTCGAAGTTGAAAACCAAAAGGATTTTACTAAAAAAATTCCATTCCAGTGCCTTTTTAGGTCAAATAACTTTACTTTTTAAGAAATCAAAAGGTTAAAACAACTTAAATAAAGGCATTTTGAAAAAGCTTTTCACCAGAAAATAGGGAAAAATCTTTTTGTAACAAAATTATTGAAATAATAATCTCATTCTGGGAAAGGCATTATGTCACTTTCCTTTTCATTTGTCTGAATCTTGTAATCTGAATTGAAATTTATCTTGAAAGCGAGTCAGGACTAAATGATATTATCCATTATTCCAGGCTTGAGTAAGCGAAGAGAGATACAGAGAGAGAGAAAGAGAGGTTTCTAAAGGGAAACTCATTGGTTAAATTCCAGCTTTTAAGCAAATGAACCATATTTTTGGAGTTATTATACAGCGAAACTTTAGAAACGCATCTTCTGCTTGAGGCTATTTTCACTCACTACTCAAGATCAGATGGCCAGAAAAGAACAGCAATACGGACCTGTGGGAGCAAACCAACCCAGCAGGAACCGATTGTGCAACAAATGTGCAGGAAGAAATGGAGATGGATTGGCTGGCCATACTCTGAGAAAACAAACCATCAAGTGACATCACTAGACAGGACATCGCTCGAGTGGAACATGCAAATTTATGTAATAGGAATGATTCAACATCTGTTCACACAGATATCTGGAAAGTTCCACTACCCCAACGACGACAAATAGGAGAAGAGAAAGAAAACTATAAAACTCAAGTTTCGAAGTCGTCTGATTACAATTGATATGATTATGAACAATAAATTTTGTTCGAAACTGTGTCATCCAGTAAATAATACTGTTTCATCACTGTGTGATAATAATTATTATTATTATTTGTTTTATTCTAAAACAGTACTTGTGATACAGAATGGAATTCTCAGCATTTTTACCACAGTATTGCATCCAGTTAGTACATTATCAATAAATAGAATTCTACATAGATTAAGGGCAATCGCAGTTCATTATGACAACAACATATTGGCATGTCAGTAGCAAAGCCAAAATTGAACAGAGTGTTTGAAGGTGTTAGAAAAGTAGGTGCTATCATATTTGCTTCTGGTTTTACCTGATGAGATGGAAGGGGAGAGTTGTGAGTGAAGAGGGTGGTGTGAGTGAGATAAAATGGATTCGGCCCATTTTTTACATGAGTCCATGTGCCCGTCAACCAGAATATTAACAAGCTGGTTAAGTGGCATGTTGCTTACCCTGCTGACAATCTTTAACATCCTGCGTAATATGATGTTATAGTCTTTCTTCAGTAGCCCAGGAAAAACTAAGGGTGAACAATAGAGAATAATAGGCAGAATGCGAGAATTGACGAATTGTAGGAGTAAGGGTTGGGTTATACCAGACATTCGTCTCAACTTCTTGATGTAGCAGGTAAGACGGAATGTTTTCTTAGAAATCGTCAAGATATGAGACGACCAGGAAAGATCAGCAGATATAATGACACCTAGGTATTTAATTTCCAACTTGGTTTCTATTTCAGTGCCGTCTATTCTGCATACCTCGTGAGAGCCAACCAGTTTGTTTAGGTCGGATTTATACCTCAAGGTGAAATTGACTGTTTCGCATTTGGAGGGGTTGAACGTAAGACCGTTTTCCTTGGACCACTGGCTGATTTCTCACAGAAAGCCATTTAGCTTAGAGCAGTCGTTTTGACATTTGACAGGCAAAGATACTGTCAGGTCGTCAGCATATTTGACAAAATTGATGTCATTTGAAGATGGTAAGTCATGCAGAAAGAAAGGAAAGAGAAGTGGGGAGAGTACATCACCTTGGGGGACACCAGCTTCAGTGAGCACACCAGAGGAGGATTTACCTTTGTATGTGATGTACTGCATTCTGTTAGAGAAGTAGGAATGCAACCAGTTCGTGACTCAGGACTCAGTTTGTGTCATAGAGAGCTTATTTAGCAAGAGACATCTAGGTAAAGAGTCGAAAGCAGAAATGAAGTCGAGAAACGTGCAGCGGACGTATTTGGCACCTTTATCTAATGATGAGACGATAATGTTGTGTAAGACGGCTGCAGCGTCTAAAGTGCTCCTACCCTTTCTATAAGCAAATTGTTTGGGGTATTCAAAGCTTTTAAGGGAGGTTTCAAGTTTAAAAAGTACTAGTTTTTCTATAAGCTTTGGAAATGGGGAATTGATGGCGATGGGTCTGAACTTTACCTTCTTGCTGTTTCCAGGTTTAGGGACAGGGACAATTTTAATGTCTTTCCATGCAACAGGTACGATATTTTTAGAGAAAGAAGCATTTAGGATGTTAGTTAGTGGAGAATATAAAGCATCTGCACATTGTTTTAGAACATATGCAGGTATACCATCAGGACCAAGGCTACGTGAGTGCTTGAGCGTTTTAAGACATTTTAGAACATCGAGAGCAATAAAGTCATGAAAGTTTTCAGCTACATGATTGGTAACATTAGAAGTAGTTATTGTAAAAGACTGATTAAGAGCATTCACATCATAAGAGGGAAAAGCATTACAACGCTTACTATTGCCAGTAATTTCATCAAAAAGTTTCCACATGCTGATAGGAGATAGGAGATACTTTTATTAAACAAATTAATATGGAATAATAATAACATTTCACAGATTTTGATATAATTCTTTCTTTACAACGAATCGCTTCATAATGTCGCATGATTATTTATTTAGTCATAAAAGTTACAAAGGTTTACTGATGGTAAAATACGGAATAAAATTGTGCAATATTGTGCACCCAAGAGTCAGAAAATGTTGCAAATATTGTTAGTGTTATCCGAACTAAAATCTTTGGTGGTGAATTCTAAACTAACGTAGTAGTAGCATAATCTCAAATGTGACTTTTTTTCTTAAGTGGTACACTGTTCTAAACAAATACACAGTCTACCTGACTGTCTGGATTCAACATAGAACTTGGCACTGAAGTGCAGCAGTTCGAGTTGACACGTTCCAAATACCACACAAAGGTAGACAAGAAGATGAGTGGAGAGAATCAATAGAGTTTGACAAGTATAAGAGTGAAACATAATGCGTAATGGTAGGAAGGAATATGCCCGACCGATAGCTGCTACCTTGACGTGGTGGTCGGGCTTGAACACTGCAATGACCCAACAAGCTATACTGGCTGGAACTTATGTTCCTGCAGGTCCTACCATGCCAGAAAGGTTGTTTGGATAGCAGTTAGACTAAAAGCAGTTACCCAATCCAATCCTATGATTTCAAATAAATCACAAAATATCATGCCGGATCGGTCGGGGCCCGGATTAACAACGACCGCGCATTCTGCTGCCGTGTCACAGGGCAGAAGTGATAAATACGCTACTGAGACACACCATATAAAAAAGAACAAACAAAAACAGGCCGTGTGTGACCGGCCTCAAGCAGTTGTCCCCTGGGCTCTGCGGTCACGCAACCAACTTCCACGGTGTGGGCAGCCGGGAAGTAACAATCGCCCTCACAATCCGAAGTGCACGCGAAACCCCTCTAATCCTCGCTCATCTTTGTCTTCATCTTCATCTCTATTATCTTGCCTTCCTTCTACTAATGCAACTCCTCTACTTGTTGGCTCTTCACTTCCCCTTCACTCTGTGTGCACTGATAACGATGGAAGCCAAAAAGCCACCACTGATGGTCTCCTAAAGCCACGCCACCAATTTTATATAGGAGCATTTAATGTTAGGACACTTTGCCAAATAGGACAACAAGCATCACTAGCCAAGACTCTGGCATCCCGAGCCATTGATGTATGTTGTGTTTCAGAAACACGCATACAAGACCCAAGTGTGGTTATTCACCTAACCCCACCTGGCCAACAGGATGAATCTGCAAAATTCACCTTGAGGGTGTCAGGAGATGCGACGGCTAGCTCACGAGGATTAGCTGGTGTTGGGATAGCTTTAAGTACTAGAGCAGAAAAGACATTACTTGACTGGATCCCGGTAGATAGCCGAATGTGTGCTGTCCGCCTGAACGGATCAGTGAAAAGGAGAAAGGACTGCACTACTCGCCGATGCCTTTTCGTAATCTCCGCCTACGCCCCCACTGACTGCAGTTCGGATGAAACGAAGGATGAGTTCTACCAAAAGCTGTCCAGTTTGCTGCGAAAGGCTAGACGCTCAGATATAGTCGTTTTAGCTGGTGACTTTAATGCTCAAGTAGGGAAATTGTGTCAATCTGAGAAGAATGTTGGTGGCACATACGGAATTCCGTGCCAGCGAACCGACAACGGTGACCGTCTCCTACAGTTCTGTTCAGATAATCATTTGTATCTTGTAAGCACTAACTTCAAACACAAGGAGAGACACTGTTTGACCTGGCGACCACCATCATCAAATCAACGCTGGACACAAATAGACCACATAGCAATAAGCTATCGTTGGCGTGGGTCGGTAGGAGATTGTCGCTCCTTCTGGAACACGTGTGTAGATACCGATCACGCACTGGTCCGCGCTCGTGTGTGCTTACGACTGAACGGACGTAGGAAACAGCTGGCGGTAAACCCACCACGTCCCCAGCTCGACCAGGGAACTAAGTCCCTATTTGAGGAAGAACTAGCTAAACACATATCTGAGTTTGACAGCTGCGCTCACCCTGAAGAAGCCTGGAAGAATATTCAGTCAGCCATAGATACAGCTGTAAAAGCTGTGAATAAGGTAAATCCAAAGGTGAGTAAAAACCATTGGATTTCGACTGCCTTATCCGAACTGATAGATGCTAGAAGACTTATTCCGGCGAGCTCCGAATTCAATGAGGAGCGAAAGCTGCACAAGAGGAAACTTACGAAAAGTCTCCGCAAGGACCGTGAACAGTGGTGGTTGACAAAGGCGAAAGAGATGGAAAAAGCATCGGCGATAGGCAACACCAGACAACTATTCAGGCTTATCAGGGAAACAGGTGATAAAAGGCAAATGATAAGCGAAACAATCTCCGAGAAAAATGGCACTATAATTAGCTCCCAGGATAGACGTCTGGAGCGCTGGAAAGAACACTATGAGGAGCAGTTTAATTGGCCCACAGCCACACTTAACCTACCGGACATCCAACACCTCCCTGAATGGGAGATAGACACAGGTCCTCCGTCCTTAACCGAGGTTACTAAAGCTGTCACCAATCTGAAGCTAGGCAAAGCAGCGGGACCTGATTTATTGACTCCAGAGGTATTTAAGTACGGAGGCGACAGTTTACTGTCTGCGTTAACGGAGGTTCTAGGCAGCGTCTGGGAATCAGAGGAAGTCCCATCGGGTTGGTGTAAGTCACTGATCAGCCCGATATACAAGAAGGGGGACAAGTCGTCTTGTGATAATCACAGAGGGATTAGCTTGACTAATATAGTATCTAAAATCCTAGGCTCAATAATACTGCGTAGATTAAGTGGTGCTCGGGAGACACAAACACGAGAAAACCAGGCAGGTTTTAGGCCAGGTAGAGGGTGTATTGATCACATCTTCACCCTTCGACAGATTCTAGAACATAGGCATTCCTACCGGCGTCCGACAATCATTATATTTCTTGACCTAAAGGCGGCATTCGATTCCGTCGACCGGGAGGTTCTCTGGCGATGCTTGGCTGTAAAGGGAATGCCAAGAAAATACATTGCACTGATTAAGGCACTCTACTCGTACTCATGCAGCCAGGTGAGGGCTTATGGCGAGTTGTCATCTGAAGTGGTGACGACTAGTGGCGTCCGTCAAGGATGCCCATTATCCCCATTCCTATTCAACTTCATCATAGACGTACTAATGGACTTAACCCTAACTCACTTCAGCGACTCAGGGATTGACTTGCTACCAGGGAAGAATCTCGTCGACTTAGAATATGCGGACGATATAGTCCTTCTAGGCGAGGACTCTGACAAAATGCAGAGTCTACTGAACACCCTGAGCAACAACCTCCGCATGTTTGGCATGCGATTCGCTCCCGCCAAATGTAAGATGATGCTGCAGGATTGGACTTCATCGACCCCTAGATTAGAAATAGGAATTGAAGTGGTAGAACACGTTGACCGCTTCACTTACTTGGGAAGTACCATCAGCCCCAACGGGTTGATCTCCGACGAAATTTCAGCACGAATACAGAGGGCTAGGTTCGCATTCGCCAGTTTTCGCCGTCTCTGGCGTAGACGCGATATCCGACTATCGATCAAAGGGCGTGTGTACTGCTCAACAGTCCGCTCCGTCCTCCTTTATGGCTGTGAGACCTGGCCATTGAGAGCAGAAGACATGAAAAGATTAGCTGTCTTCGATCATAGGTGTCTGCGTTCTATCTCCCGCGTGAAGTGGAATAATAAGGTGAGAAATATTGAGGTTAGGCGTCGAGTGCTAGGTAAGGCGGGGAAATCAATCGACGAGACTGTGAAATTGCATCGACTGAGATGGTTAGGACATGTGCTACGTATGCCTAGTCATCGCCTTCCTCGACGGGCAATGTTAGCTGATATAGGGTCAGGCTGGAAAAGAGCTAGCGGCGGTCAAACCAAAACATGGCACCAATCAATGAAATCCACAACAGTTAATCTAAGCCACGTAGGAAGATGTAGACTTCCTGGTTGGGGCCCTCGGGATGGTAAAAACCAATGGTTGGAAACAATTGGCGACATGGCTCAAAATCGTTCTCAGTGGCGCAGATGCATCCACTCCTTGTGACTTATCATTTCCAATTAAACTTTTGTTCTCCGTTATTACTATTCCTTTGTCTCACACCACTGTTTACTGTCTATATTTTGCATTTCTTCTACTTCCTTCTCTTGCTTTGCGTGCTACATGGATTGTGGCGACTTGAACTGCCGCACATATGTGCAAAGTTCTATGTCGAAAACAGACAGACAGACAGACAGAGAGACAGACAGGAAGGAATATGAGATTGAAGATTACAGAGATTGAATACATCTGCGCCATTGACAACGACGTTGGGCCATTCCACCTATAGTCTGTCTCCAGCCATTGATTCTTAGAGTCCCGAGGGTGTGGCCTAACCCGGAAGTCTGCACCTCCCTACCTGACTTGACTCAGTTTAACTGTCACGAATTTCATGGATTGATTGATGCCATGTTTTTGTTTGGCCACCACTTCAATTACTCTTTTCCAACCTGCATCTATATCAGCTAGTAATGCCCGTCTGAGTGGAGGAGGCGATGGTTAGGCATGCGCAGCACGTCACCTAGCCATCTCAATCTATGAAACTTTATAGCCTCTTCGATTGATTTTCCCTCTTTGCCCAACACTCTACGCCTAACGTCAACATTACTTACCTTGTTATGCCACCTAACGTGAGAAAGAGATCGTAGACATCTATGATCGAAAACAGTCTACCTTTTCATGTCTTCAACTCGTTTTGGCCATGTTTCAGAGCCATAGAGGACGGAGCGAACTGCTGAGCAGTACACATGTCCCTTGGTTGATAGTTGGATGTCACGCCTACGCCAGAGATGGTGTAAGTTAGCGAAAGCAGCTCGTGCTTTTTGGATCCGTGCTGAGATTTCGTTGCCAATCAGTCCATTGGTGCTGATACAACTTCCCAAATAGGTGAAGTGGTCAACATGTTCTATCACTTCACTCCCTATCACTAAGCTAGGAGTAGACGTAGTCCAGTCCTGTAGCAGCATCTTACATTTTACAATAGTATATGACATATGAAATAAAACTTATCGACTCTATTTCACTATATTTGACATTTTTCTGTAACAGATTAGGCTTGTGACTGATTTTATTAACTAAATGGATAGATAGAACTGGTACAACGCATAACTGTAATGATGATTCTTTCAGTTGGTCGACCACACAGAATATTATTGATATTGTCTGCATTTATAGGCGACTTCCTTCCTGAAGTTATTATTATTGTAAGTTTAGTTGAACCTTGCTTTCGGAAAGATTATCACATTTACCCTAGTAAAACGCATTATTGATGAATATAAAGGTGACTGGTAAAAATATTTTGTCCCATGTGGAACACAGAACTTTTTCAGCTTTCAGTTTTCATCTAAGGTGGTGTTGCTTTAACGGGATAAGATTTCTAGCTTCACACCCAACCCCTCAGCTTTCTATAGTTAAATAAACAGCTAGACCAGATTAAGGTATGCACCGGCCAGAGGTGAGGCTCTCTCTGGTGGACTTCTCGCTTTGCATAAGAGAGGCTCGGGTTTCAACACCTGGCATCTCCATGGGAAGATGGAAACACCAACGAATTTCCTCAGTGGCTGAACGGTCTACAAGCTCTCCGTGTAACTTGAAGCTTCAGGATTCGATTGCTGGAGGTTGGTAGTAGGTAAATTATTGCTACAATGGAATTATTCTATTAGTCAGTATTTAAGCCTTCAAAATGTATACTTAGTTTTCCTTTTATAAGATGAGCTCACACAGTGTAGTCCAGATTCAGTACCACTCAAAGTCTACAATTTTACTAAATACCTAGGGTTTGTTATAATCGAGATTGTGTGGGACATTTTCAAGTAGATAACCTGTGAGTGGTATCCAAACACACATATCGATCATTCAATCAATAGTCTATATTGTCATGCATCTTCGCTTGCTTTCTTTAATGCCACTGATGGTATTAATCAGATCACATATTGTGATCTGTTTCTGATGTAGTTGTGTTCTCTGAGCTGGATAGTTAATTTGCGAAGCTTTCATCACCCTACCAAGCAACATATTCTGCGCATACTTCAATTCAATGAAGTGAGCTTTTAGATTTCTCCATGAGTTTATTAATTATCTCTCACGGTGACCTTGGACGTGATTGGTTGTTTTTGTGCGTTTTCACAACTTCTAGGCTACTTGTATTGGAACTGAACAGCGAAAGAAGATAAAACCAACATCATCTACAAGATAAATTGTAACAACTGCGAAAAACACTACATTGGCCAAAGTGGACGTCCCCTTTGTCTTCGTATCCACGATTATAAGTTAGCCGTCTAAAGACATGACATCCAGTCCATCACTCATATCACTACATACAGACAACCACGGACATCAATTCGACTGGGACAACCAGCGCTCAAATATTAGACAGAGGAAACAACAAGAATGCTGGAGAATTTTTAGAAGCTTGGCATTCCAGTGAATCATCAATCAATAGACACATCGAGATTGACAAAATTCATCAACCAATAAGAAAGAAACCTCATACACAAAGGGTCAAAGTTCAAGTCAAAGAAACAATCAGTTCCAATACAAGTAGCCTAGAAGGTGTGGAAACACACGAAAACAACCAATCACGTCCAAGGTCACCCACCAGGAGAGATGATTGTTAAACTCGTGGAGAAATCTAAAGCTCACTCCATTGAATTGAAGCATGCGCAGAATATGTTGCTTGGTAGGGTGATGAAAGCTTCGCAAATTAGCTATCCAGCTCAGAGAACACAACCACATCAAAATCATCCACCTGAGGTACAAATCTTCTCCACTGTGATCTGTGTATTTCAGTTTCTAAAGAAACCGGTGCAAATTGGGAATCGCAAATCTGATTCGATATAATATTAATAGTTCGCTTAAGCAGCCAGCCAGCCAGAATTCGGACTGGCTTGGTCAAACTGGATACACCACTGATGAGCTTAACCCGAAACCAGTGAAATAGTCATCCGGTGATTAGATAACTTCGACCTGGCCAGCAAGCACTTCTAGTTGATATGAGTGAAATGATCCTGTTAGAATTAATATTTAGGTGATAAATAAATGGGAGTACACGGTAGATTGGATGCAATATGTAGATATTATAATAGCAGGCCAAAAAATTCGTACAGGCCGCCAAGGTCTGCAGATCTATCCTGGTCGTTTCATATCTTGGCGATTTCTAAGAAAACATTCCGTCTTACCTGCTACATCAAGGAGTTAAAACATTCTGGTATAACCCAACCCTTACCCCTACAATTCGTTAACTCTCGCATTATGCCCATTATTCTCTATTGTTCCCCCTAAGTTTTCCCCGGGCTACTGAAGAAAGACTATACCTTATTACACAGGATGTTAAAAGCTGTCAGCAGGGTAAGCGACGTGCCACTTAACCAGCTTGCTCATATTCTGGTTGACAGGCGAAATACATCTTATCTAACTCACACCACCCTCTTCACTCACAACTCTCCCCTTCCATCTCATTACGCAATACCAGAAGCCTATATAGAAAACTATATGCTCACACCAGCAAGTACAAAAACTCAACCATACCCTACTTAGCTCGTGTTCTGTGTGATAAAGAAAGCATTAGGCGTGACACCTATAATTCATTAAATAGTCAGTAGAACAACTGGATCTCGTCTTTCCAACTCATATCATGTATAGGTACAACATTTTCTTTCTTTCTTTTCCTTTTCTCTCTCTCTCTCTCTTTTGTTCTTTCTTTCCGTTATGTGCTGCTTTGTTTCTTTTTTTCCGCTTACGCCAGTAAATATGATAGCACCTACTTTTCTAACACCTTCAAACACTGTTCAACTTTGGCTTTGCTACCGACATGCCAATATGTTGTTGTCATAATGAACTGCGATTGCCCTTAATCTATGTAGAATTCTATTTATTGATAATGTACTAACTGGATGCAATACTGTGGTAAAAATGCTGATAATTCCATTCTGTATCACAAGTACTGTTTTGAAATAAAGCAAATTATTATTATATGAGTGGTATAAACCCACTCAATTCAGTCAGCAAGTAGTAGTATATAAAGTTAGGCAATATTTAAACAGCTAACAGATGCTTGTTATTCATGAAGTATTAAATAATTAGCCAACTCTTCTTTCAGGCATAACGGGAGGAAGCCTAAAAGTAGTCGATTTTAAGGGAATAACTATTTGTTATAATGTGTTATGATTGAAGGTTGTGGAAGGACTCGAACTTACTGGCCTCAGAATCACTTCTTCAAAACTCTACTTGCGGAGCAAAATGAGCCAAGCGACTGGTGAACCATCATTCCACTGCAATCATCACTTATTAAATCAGTATTAGTCTGCTAACTCATTACTTCCCCACCACAAGATGGTCTTATCATCGCATAACTATTGGTAAAATTCAGCTACTTATATGTCTGGCTATGATTGCGAAAGCAGACGCTCATTAGCTTGAATACCTTAATCATAATTTTCATAACACTGAGAAATCCCACAGGTGAAAGTTCCGCAGATGTGATTTCCTTCAAAAACAACGGGAGGACGTTAAAAACCATTATCTATTCATTCACTAATTATCAAAAGCAGCAGAGGTGTCAGGAGGCAGTCATAACAGCTCAGAAATCAGAAGGCTCCGATTATCTGTGATACCTTTCAGGGAGAGTTATTTCGCCAGTGAGTATTCACCGCGTTAAACGGAACCACCTTGTGAATCAGTAAGTGTCATATTGAGTAACTTCTACCATCTGAATAAATTTAAAAATAGAAACTGCCATGAGATCTTCTCATAACATATTCTTAAATAAGCTGCACTGAGTGAACCATTTTTTTGTTTCAGCTGTCAAAAATAACATTCATACTTTAATTAAACTGTAAGCAGAAGGGAAATGCACTCGACTTTCTGCATTTTCTTTTAAAATAAATTCACTCCTTTATAACGAGCAGCTCTGCATATATTCACTTACGCATATAACGTACTGCAAATAATAGTGTTCTCTGAGCTGGTTGCTTTAGTTTTGGAGCTTTCGTCGTCCTTCTGGACAACATCCCCCTTCAGCGCAATATTTAGCACAAAAAGAAATGATTTAAATTTCTTCATGAGTGATATAATTGCGTCTCCTGGTAACCATCTTTACATATGTATTGACCATTTTCTATTGACTTAGATTTTAAAATTTCTGGTCACCTGATTCACATTTTATTAGTTGGCATATATTTCGTCTATATTAACGTGTTTGTTAATTGCATTTTCGTTTGAGTACCAACCTGGCTTCTAGGAATTCCCTGACTGCACTTTTGGTGTTTCCTCTGTCTAAGATTTCGACATTATCCCAATCAAATTGATGACCATAATTGTCTATATGCATTGGTACTAAAGAATACATATCGTGTCTTTTCACGGCTGATTTGTGTTCTTGGATTCAAATTCGAAGGCGGGCGCTCACTGTGGCCGATGTAATGCATGTTACAGTTCATACAATTTATTTTGTAAATGGTATTAATTTTATCTCCTTTTTCTGTTGGATCTTTCGGTTTACATAATATCGAATTAAGCGATTTGATTGGCTTGTGTGCTATATCTATATCAAACGGTTTCAGTATTCTGGCTGCTATTTCAGAGATATTTCTCATGTATGGTAGAATGAATTTTCTTGTGGTCTTTGATGATGGTTCTTTGTTGGTGTTTTGATTCGACTTTAAACACTTTTTGATGAAATTTTGTGGATAACCATTCTTTCAACTCTGGAGTGCTATAATGTGTTTGAACTCTTTTAAACAATGTCTGCACACAGTTTCGTTTGTGAGTAACTGGATTATTGCCACTATAGTTGAGTATTTGATCTGTATGCGTTGATATTAATTGCAAATTATCCACCTGGGCTACAAATCTTCTCTATTATTTCATATAATGTACTGTAGGTAGATAGCTAGGGAGAAAACTTACTGATACTGAAGAATAGATCACATGTCTTTAATACTGACCTTCTGTGTTGTCAGGGGGCCTTCATAATATTCCTTAACCATTCTAATTCCTTGTAAGAAGTTAAGTGTTTTGTGAATTCAAGCTTAAAATAATAAATATAATGAAAATTTATCATCTTATTATTATTGTTCCCTTGGGTTCCTAGTGAAACGTAGGGCTTCAACTAAACGTCTCCACTTGCTTCTGTCTTCTCCTGTACTTTTCACCTGCGTCCATGTTAATCCATACTGTTTCAGTTCCTCTTCACCCGATATCCTCCGTGTCACTCTTGGAGGTCCCACTTGACGCTTCCATTTTGGGTTCCACTCGAGCAATGGCCTGACGCGTGATGTCACCCAGCGAGTGGCCTCCTCAGCGAGTGAGTGTCCATTCCATCTCCACTTTCTCCTGCATATTTATTTGTTGGGCGATTGGTTCTTTTTTTGTTTCTTCCCATAGTTTCTTGTAGGTGATTCTTTCTGGCCATCTGATCTGCTACAAGATACACTTCGTTTTCCAAAGTTTATCTCATATAGAATTTTCAATACAGGACACAAGGAGGTTATGCAAATATGTAATGACTTTACCAATGACCACGATAATGATTTTAGTCATGACCTAAATGCTTAAAATTATTTATGCTTTTCTATTCTTCACAAGACGGAATGACTCTAGCACATTTATTCTCAAATCAAAACTGTAATGCCTGGTTAGATTTAACCTAAGTAAATATACCTGTAACCACAATAATAAAGAGGTTGCAACCTTCCGGATGGCTATTTCGAATCAAGATAGCTTCCTCACACAGTATTAGTATTATTGCATAAATCTAAGTTAATGATGCACTATTTGACAAAAACTTTCAATATGGCAATTTATATGTCTCTGTCTCGGGAATTTTTGTGTTTTTCTTGAGATTGTATAAGCTTAGCTTTAATTTCATAGCGCACAACATAAATGCATGGTGTGCTCTTCTTTACTTTTTGTAAGTGAGAATATTTTCATAATGTGTTGGCAAATTTGGAATTCATTCCTTCATCATATGAGCTAAACTCGGTAGAACACATGGTGAGCACAATATTAAAATGTGGGCTTACTGTAATGTTCTTCGTTATATATATACATATTCTCTCGGATGATAAGTGTTAAGAGTTGTTAAGTCTTGTCTAACACATAAATTCTATGAATAAAAAAGAATTTTTTTATTAGAGCTTGAAACCACACAGTATTTTTGGTACAAGTATGGAATTTTCAGCATGTGATATCGGTAGCCCAAATTTTGCAGGCCGACCATGGATATCAGATGTGCGTCGGCAGGGGATCGAACGCTGGACCATGTGCATGGTCGGCGAGATTCCTAACCACAGTGCTACCGACGCACAGAAAGAACCATGTAACATCTTGATAAAACTGACATTCTGTTTAAAATTTGAGACAGGATTGATTATTCATCACTTCTGAAGACAGAGATTGAGCTCCTTAAGCGGCTATAAATTATAGCTCAAATTTTACAGATGTGAACTGGTGTCTCGCTAGTAGAAGTTGTGGATTTCATTCTATCTACATCCCTATGATTCCTCAAGTTTTTTCAAACTTTAGAAATAGGTTGTTTATAAAAATTAAAAAAAATAAAAACATCTTTTCTCATTTCTGGTGCCTTTTAGAAGTTATAATTTACTGTATACCTGAAGCAGAGGTTGTTGGTACCATGTGTACATCATAGAAAGCAATAATTATCAACATTTTCACATGGTTTTAAATGAAAAATAAGTAAATTAATTTGAGCATTATCAAAATGTGATACTTTCAAACAAGACTCCATTATGGGTAAATTTTGTTTTGGTAAAGTCTCACAGTGTTGTACAGTAATGTTTACTGATGACTTTTCGAGCACAATTTATTACTGCTCATAATCATATCAAGGTAATCACACGACTTCCTAAATTCATTTATATAGTTTCATTGTTTTTCACTTGATCTTCACTTGATTTGATTGGTAGTAATATTTTCCCTATTTCGGGTATGAGTGACGAGTCATTCCTATTGCATATGATGGGTGTAGATTTGATGAACAAGGATTCCGTAATCAACCTCTCTCTCCACCTACCTAGATTACCTCTTAGAATTTTAACCCTATCCCACCATATTGTGTGATTGTGTGCTAATACATGCATTGCAATTGCTGAGCATTTTTTAAATTACTTATCTTCTCTGGGTCAACCATTCTTCCCTTAGCTAAATTCTTATGTTCTGATAATTTGACTACCCCCGACCTACTAGTTTGACCTATGTAGTTGACCTCACTCACAGTCATTTCAGGGTATTTTGTAAATCATATTATTTTGTCTAATTTGGTCAACCGACAGGGTCTTTTAACGTACCTACAGAGCTTGTCCTACCTGAGTGAGTTTGTAGGTTTGAATGCTACCAGCCTAATTCCTGCTTTATTCAGAATCCTACGTAGGGCCTCAGATGTCCCCTCCTTATATGGCATAACAGTGGATCACTTATGTTCTCTCTTATTTATGTTATCATTATTAGTTCCACAATTATTTTTATTTTGTTTTTGGCATTTAGTGATCTTCTTAATGAAATTTATAGGATAGTTATTCAACACCAACGCTTCTTCCTGTGTCTGTTTTATTTCATCATTTAGGTCTTTTCTTGTGCTACTTAGTGCTACTGCTCTGTTTGTTAGACACTTAACTAAGCCTGCCTTAACAGTTAAAGGATGAGATGAATTAAAGCCTAAATATCTATTAGGATACGTTGGTTTTCTATAAACACTGGTGTTTAGTTTGCCTTC
Source organism: Trichobilharzia szidati (assembly GCA_944472155.2). Lineage (NCBI taxonomy): Eukaryota > Metazoa > Platyhelminthes > Trematoda > Strigeidida > Schistosomatidae > Trichobilharzia > Trichobilharzia szidati. The sequence continues at coordinate 12,868,533 of OX235272.1, read as the reverse complement.
TTCTATTCGTTTTATTTTGCAATCTAACATCACAGCTAATTCTCCTTGTTCGTCTTCCGATTCAAATGTGAGTTTATGTGTGTCAAGAAGCTAGAGATATGTTCTGTTTTTAACACTGTGAGTGAAAGTGTCATCCACATATCTCCACCATATTTTTGGAGGAGGATTAAATGTATTAAGAGCACTATTTTCATGGGTGTTCATAAATATGTCTGCTACAATAGGGGATTTTGGTGATCCCATTGCTACGTCTTCTGTTTGTGTATATATTTTGCCTTGGAATTTAAAGATGATAGATGTGAGGCATAACTGAATTCCTAAAATAATTTCTTCAATGGGTAGACTTTATCAAAACAAAATTTACCCATAATGGAATCGCACTCTACCACAGTGCAAAAGTTTTATATTCTTACATCAATTGAAACAAGACTGTTAACCAATTTCATGTATTTTATTGACATTGTATATACTTCAAATGGACGTTTTCTTTTCACCTTTTGAATACCAGTGAGCTCGTAGACCATTGGGACACATAGACCCAATCTAGTAACCAGCCCATGGATTCCTAATTCTGCCAATTAGCTAAATATATATATATTTCCCTTTTCTAACAGTTTAATTAAAGTATGAATGTTATTTTTGACAGCTGAAACAAAAAAATGGTTCACTCAGTGCAGCTTATTTAAGAATATGTTATGAGAAGATCTCATGGCAGTTTCTATTTTTAAATTTATTCAGATGGTAGAAGTTACTCAATATGACACTTACTGATTCACAAGGTGGTTCCGTTTAACGCGGTGAATACTCACTGGCGAAATAACTCTCCCTGAAAGGTATCACAGATAATCGGAGCCTTCTGATTTCTGAGCTGTTATGACTGCCTCCTGACACCTCTGCTGCTTTTGATAATTAGTGAATGAATAGATAATGGTTTTTAACGTCCTCCCGTTGTTTTTGAAGGAAATCACATCTGCGGAACTTTCACCTGTGGGATTTCTCAGTGTTATGAAAATTATGATTAAGGTATTCAAGCTAATGAGCGTCTGCTTTCGCAATCATAGCCAGACACATAAGTAGCTGAATTTTACCAATAGTTATGCGATGATAAGACTATCTTTGGGTGGGGGGAGTAATGAGTTAGCTACAATTTCTTACTAGGAATCCGGGTAACCTCCTGCATACAGTCAGTCACCAGTGATCATCAGGTTAGTTATCAAGTGTTTTTCATATTTTTGCAGATATTTGATTGTGTACAGGTTTGACCACGAACTCACAAAAGTTGGAATTCATGAGTCATTTGATCGCTAACCCGGATGACTGGGCTCATTTTGGTACCCAGAAAATCTTGATTTTGATAACACTGATAACAGTTTCTCACTTCTATGGAGTCTCAAACTTGCTTTTCAGAGGTTCGTTCTCTAACTTATGTCACTTCATTACCAAGAAAACATGCAACCAATCAAATCCCTGCAAACCAACATTTGCAAAAACAAATATTTACTTAAAAGTAGTCGAAATGAAAATTCACAAACATTAGCGGTTGTGTTTTCTTCTATACGGTTCAGAAACTTAGCGGCGGGTGACAAAGAATATTTCCAACAGCCTGTTCCAGACCTCTTTCAACAACTAACTGTCTTCGCTGGCTCTATACTGAAGATCAGATGGCCGCCGGAAAGAACAAGAACCAACAAGAAACAAACTATGGGAAGAAACAAATAAAACAAGAAACAATCGCCCAACAAATATGCAGGAGAAGTGGTGTAGATGGATTGGACACTCACTCGCAGAGGAGGCCACTCGCTGGATGGCATCGCGCGTCAGGCCATAGCTCGAGTGGAACCCTGAAGGGAAGTGGCGGCGAGTGTGACGTCAGTGCAAGGGTGACATGGAGGAGATCGTGTGAAGGAGAGTTGAAACAGTATGGACTAACATGGATGTAGGTGAAAAGTACAGCAGAAGACAGGAGCAAGTGGAGACGTGCAGTTGAAGCCCTATTTTGCACTAGTAACCCAAGGGAGCAATAATAATAATAGCGCTTATATTACAATAAAATCTGTAGTATTAACCGAATTTATGCTACAAAATATATATAAATATATAAATAACTTAATCCCAGTAAAAGTTACTTAGCGGTACTTGAAACCTTCCATGGATTAATAATAGTTGCAAATGCAGTAATCATCGTAATCAGAGACTATTCATGCTCATTGTTGTTACGTAGTTTACACAAACGAGATGATACTTTCTTCAAAACAACACACGAAAGAAATGCAAAGCGAGAAATGGGTGAAATCTAAATAGTATTTGATTCTTTACTGTTAATACATAGTTTTGAAATAATAGAGAAGATTTGTAGCTCAGGTGGATGATTTGCAATTAATAGTGTTCTCTGAACTGGTTGGTTTAGTTGCGGAGCTTTCGTCGTCCCGCTTCTAGACAACATCCCCTTTCAGCGAAATATTTAGCATAAAGTGAAATGATTTAAATTTCTTCATGAATGATATAATTACGTCTTCTGGTAACCATCTGTACATATGTATTGACCATTACATCTGCCAAAGTGGGCGTCCCCTTCGAATTAGAATCCAAGAACACAAATCAGCCGTGAAAAGACACGATATGTATTCTTCAGTATCAATGCATATAGACAGTTTAGGTCATCAATTTGATTGGGATAATGTCGAAATTTTAAACAGAGGAAACACCAAAAGTGCAGCCAGGGAATTCCTATAAACCTGGTACTCAAACGAAAATGCAATTAACAAACACGTTATTATAGACGAAATATACCAACCAATAAAATGTAAATCAGGTGAGCAGAAAGTTTAAAATCCAAGTCAATAGGAAATGGTCAATACATATATGTAAAGATGGTTACCGGGAGACGCAATTTTATCACGAAAGCTCCGCAACCAAACCAACCAGCTCAGAGAACACTATTAATTGCAAATATATAGTTTATTAGATGACAGCGGAAAAAATAATAAACTATATGAGTTTTACAAGTCAACGAATAACTGGAAAACAGGTTCTATAAAAAAGAAATAAATATACTTACTTGGGGATAAAATAGGACGGGTGTTTTCCACTAGCTTTAATTAACTTTAACTTAGAATCATTTAATGCTAACTGATTATTGCATTCTTTTTTTCTATACAAATCCTTTATTTAAATTGTGATAAACTAATATTATCAGTATTATTATTGGTTGACATGAAATATTCCCCGGATGCATAAAAGCAATCTGATTGGCTATAACAGTTTACTATGATAAAACTGTCTGTCAACATCCAGAGTTTAATACTTATTAGAAGCATAGCGGGTTGGTGGTTCAATGGGAGAGCATGCTCACCAACCACAGGGCAGTTTCGGGTTCGAATCCTGACCCGACTCCTAAATATGGCAAAGTTAAACTTTCGACACCAGTAACAACTAATCAGCGAACGACCTTGATCAGACCAATCACATGAAAGAGGCGTTTTTGATAAGTGGAAAGTAGAAAAATGTATTAAAAAAAGGATAAAACGGTTACAATGGGTATCGTTCCCGAACATGGGACAGAAACATTTCCCAATTCAGCATGGGACTGTCAATAGAGAAGTCACACCACATTCTATACATATATTCATCTAAATGACTATAAATGATATCCTTTTGAGATCCATTTATAGCCTGTATCCTATTTTTTAATCGACCCCAAATCCTTCAGTGGAATTTGTATGAGTCCCTGTAACTGGATCCACGAAATCACTGGAGTGGTTCACTCTGTGATGAATGTATCCCAGGGATGACAATGAATTGTATCCTTTCCACTCCTCGGTATGTACAATTGATCCCCGTTTGATAAGTCACGTTATAATAGGTATCAGAGTAGTCGCCTCCGTTTTCCATGAGGCGATGTCTCTGCAGTGCTGGTACCACTGAACTGTTGAGACGAGGCTGTTCTCCGTCTCGGCAGCTGCGGCTCTCACCGGTTGTTTCAATACCCACTAGTTGCAGATATACAAAATCTGGGTTTAGGGAGAGATGCGACCTAGCGAAAAATGTTCCTACGAAATATTGAAATTAGCAGCTTACCCTCTCTAATACTAACTCTCTTCCAGCATATTCCACAACGATGGACAAATCCATCAGTTGACCTGGTATAGCTTTTTAGAGTCATTACACCACCACACGAACAAGTTCTCTCCCTTCGAAGCAAGCCTAAGTCCAGGCAATACTGAAAGACACTATCCTCTTCGAACTGCAAACGTAACCTTGTAAGGGCACGCATTTGAAATGAATGAAGCGCTAAACAACACTGAACTACTTTCGTGAATCTTATTGGATAATTCGACGTCCTTCGCTGATTAGTAGTCACTGGTGTCTAAAGTTTAACCTGGCCCTAAATATCACCTAGTGTATACCAGCCAGTAATAATCCGGGAAACGAGGAAAAGTTGGACATGAGGCTAGTGGCGCATCCCGGAATAAACAGAGTCACTGCCACTGTGAAACTTTAAAGCTTCAAAACCCTGAGTTCTACTCAGAACGGGAGGGAGTGAAAAAAAAATACATGATAAACAGTATTATTGGTGAAATAATTACGCATAAAATATTTTTCAGGTATAAAAGTTTGTAAATTGAGATTCAAAATATATTAGGGTGATGATATTAAAAGAGTGTGAAATCCTGTTAAAACAACTTCAGGATTTTTGATTTGGTTTTAATATTAATAATAATAATTTGCTTTATTCCAGAAACAGTATTAGTGGTACAGTGTGGAATTTTCAGCACATTTCTACTATATTTGCATCTAATTTTATCAAACAATTAAAAGGAGTATTTCAAAAAAATATATAAAGACAACAGCAGCAAAAAAACACAAAAATAATTTTAAAAAATGCGAAAAAAGACCAGGAAGTAGAAAGGAAAATAAACAGCATATAATAATATCTCAGTATTGGGTAGTGGAAGCCATGATATGATTATGCATGGTGACAGTAAAGCTATAGTCATACAAGAAGTTATGAAATGATATTTAAGAATGTTTATCGCCAAGATGGTCAGTTAATTGGATTGAAACAACACTAAACAATCATAAAATAACATTTCAGGGTTGTTGATTTTGTTTTTTATTGTCAGGTCTAATGCAGTGTGTGTAGTGGTAGTGTGAGTAATCCTGCATAATACAAAATTTTAAGATGGTGATAATGGCGTTCACAACCAAGATTGTCAGTTAATATTGCCGAAAAGTATAGAAAATAAGAAAAAACAACCAGAAAACTAATAATTACATGATGGTTAATGACAGGACAATTTTGTGATACTCATAGTGCTAATATAGTCGGAACCAGTAGATACACAAGAGAGCGAATCGAGTAAAGTACAAAAAAGGAAGCCAATGTTAATAATTTAGGTAGCTAAGTATGTTTAAGAAGGAGTTCACCATAGAATACAAAATAAGAGAGAAATAAAAGAGCCTAAAATTATGTTATTAACAACAAAGCAAGTCATAGGTTTCACGCTTAACATTGTCCCTGTCGCTTAGAACACAGGCCAAGTATGGTATCGTTGAGTTCCTGTACTTGGTTGTACGAGCATAGATTATTTTATACTGATTTCTGGTTCTACTTGATGAGATACAAGGCGAGAGTTGGGAATATTGGGGTTGTTGGGGGTGGGAGAGTATGGTTTTAGACAATTTTTCGCATGTATTCAGATGCCTTTCAACTAATGTAGTGACGAGCTGACTGAGCCATTGTTTGTAGAATCCCCCCTGAATGATCTGATTAGAATACTTACCTAGAATGTTTCAATTAACTTTGTGATCATCATAATCCATTTTTCTTCTAGACTGCAACTCATTATTCTGACATTTGTATATCTTATGTTGACTAGATAATTAATTATTAGTCTTTGTCCCTGTATAATCTCTATCTAATTTTAATGCTTCCCTTTGTGGTCATGCGATACATCGATAGTGTGTTGATTTACGATGTGACTTTGTTTGAGTTTGAATCAAGTTTATTTTGACCTTAGGAGGTCTGCTGGAAGCATTGGTGTGTTATTCTTGTGAAACAAAGTTTTGATTCTCAGGTTCTTCTTGCAGTCGGATATGCGGTTAACGAGTTTTACTCTACAGTACTTGTTTTGCAATTAGAAACTTACCTTGTCTGTATAATTTCTTAACGGCAATGATGAGGTAATTGTGAGAACTACAAGTGTTCCCTATTAGTTCAAAGACTCAATGATGTGTCAATATATATTTTGCAAACGACGCTTAACGAGACTTAACTCTGTACAGAATCATACTAGTCTTACATACGAGGAAGAAAGTCACAACCAGCTTGCATTTTTAGACATACTTCTGAGTCGAAGAGATAATGGCTCAATAAGACGGTCTATCTTCAGAATGCCCACTTGGACAGAGCAATACCTTAATTTTCACAGTTTCTGTCCATCACAGTATAAGAGAGGCTTGGTGAAGTTTCTATTTAAGAGGATTCAGCGTATTTGCACGGCTGATGTTATAGACAAAGAAAGCGAAATATTGATGGATACTCTTGTTGAAAAAGAATATCCTTTGAAGTTTAAAACAGGTGTAGAAGTCAACTAGCCTCTAAACTTACAATCCATACCGTCCATAAGAAAAAGGTTTTCATCAAATTACTATATAACGGGGAAATAAACAGTAGGATTTTGAGAGTATATTATGTCCGACTTATATCAGACCTCATTTGGAATATGGGATCCAGGCAAATATGACATAGACTTATCAGAAAGGGTGCAGAGAGTAGGAACTAAGCTAATAAAGGGTTTCTCAACCCTCTCATATGAGGAGAGGTTAAGTTGACTGGGTTTAGTTCCACTGTCATACAGACGACTTAGGGGTGACCTAATACTAGCACACTTTATCCTAAGAAATGATTTTGGAGCTAATTTATCTAATTTATTTCTTCCTTCTAGCACCAACCAATTGCGAGGACATCACCTCAAGGTTCAAAACCACAGTCGAATGGTCTGCGTCTGGAGATCCGTTTTTCGCATCGAATTGTGAACCATTGGAACTCTCAACTGGGACACGTCGTATCAGCGCCATCCGTTGATTCATTGAAGGCGAGATTGGACCTCCTGTGTGCAATAAATCGAAACGATTTACACAGGCATATAGCCTACTATCCTAAATAAATTGTAAACTGTAAACTATCGTATATGTAAAGGGTGTGTTCTGAAAAAACGGCTAAAATACTCAAACTGTTTTCACAACAGATATAACGCAGAAACCAGCGCGATCATTTCATTCAATGCTATGCTGACCAAAAGAAACAACAGCTAAAGAATACAAGATCATGAGCTGACATCAGTTAGAGAACCATTGGAAAACCTGGGAGTACTGGACAGCTGTTTCGTCAGCCTAGTTTGGGACTCTTCACAGTACGCATCCACCGGGATTCATGATGAAATCTTCCATGCAATCAAACAAAATCCCTACAAAACCAATACTTGAAAATACAAGATCAATTCCGTCAACAGAATAAATTGCATGAACTCTGATAGATCACTGTATTGGCCTAAGTTCAGTATATCCTTCGACTGAGAACTCAAGAACAAAAACTAGCCTGAATGCATTTTGACTAGGAGAATGTAGAAATTTTAAACAGTGAGGAATTCAAAAATGCTGTGGAATTCCTAAATTCCTGGCACTCAGACGAACGAATCCCAGACTAATAGATGCATTATTATTATGTCGATCAAATTTGCCAAATAGTATTACACAACAAATCACATGACAGAAAAATTCAAATTCCAAGTCGATAAAAATGATCAATACTGATGATGCAAATTAATAAACCAATCACGATAAATTCTGTCAGGAGGCACAATTACATTATTCATACATACAGAATTCAAACAAGTTCACTTTATATTAAAGCTTCTTAAGATGAAGATGTTGTCTATTAGGACAAAGAAAGCTTTGCAATGAAATCACTCAGCTCAGTGATCTCAAATACATCCAAATAAACTGTTGAAAACACCCTCTTCACTCAGCTACTTGCTTCAATTTTCACATATTACTTTTAAACCGCTTAGTTAGTTATCAATGTACTAAAGTTTAAAACAATTAGTCCCTTTTATAAATTTTGATAGCGTTATTAGAAGACGGAAATTATCTGAAAAATGTGATGTGATGTATTTGCCCTATACATTTCGAACAATCTGATCACACATTTACTTGTCAAGTCAATATATATGGAAAAGTTAAATTAAACAAGGTGACAAAAAAAAAGAATTAAGAATAATTAACACAAACGTTTGGTAATCCAATCACATAGGGATTACCAAGGTAGGTTAAGAGTAATAACAAACTGTTTTCGAATACACAAGGGGGGCTTAAGTTTATGAATGGCTATAGCCTCAGCGTATTTCAGTAAACGTCCTTGACCGTTTTTATAGATGACCTTAAAGGCTGAGTTAACATCAACCTTATGGTTCATCTCGATTAAATGTTTAGCTATAGACGAAGTTGGTAGTCTGGCACCTGCATCTATGGGCTTGTCACAATTCATCTGTTTTCCTAACCACTTTGGGATATGCTCTCCCACCCTCACGTGCAACGCGCGATTACTCCTCCCTATGTATGTATGTCCACACACACACACACACGAAAATTGGTAAATTGTGTGGGATGTGATATAATCACTTGTGCACTTTTGAGGTTTGCAGTGAAGCATATTTTTAGCTTTTTCCACAATTACAAGCTGGGCTGCATAGTAGGTTCTACGGATGATCGAATTCAACCTGTGTCTCAAAATCCTACTGTTTATTTCCCCGTTATATAGTAATTTGATGAAAACCTTTTTCTTATGGACGGTATGGATTGTAAGTTTAGAGGCTAGTTGACTTCTACACCTGTTTTAAACTTCAAAGGATATTCTTTTTCAACAAGAGTATCCATCAATATTTCGCTTTCTTTGTCTATAACATCAGCCGTGCAAATACGCTGAATCCTCTTAAATAGAAACTTCACCAAGCCTCTCTTATACTGTGATGGACAGAAACTGTGAAAATTAAGGTATTGCTCTGTCCAAGTGGGCATTCTGAAGATAGACCGTCTTATTGAGCCATTATCTCTTCGACTCAGAAGTATGTCTAAAAATGCAAGCTGGTTGTGACTTTCTTCCTCGTATGTAAGACTAGTATGATTCTGTACAGAGTTAAGTCTGTCTAATGGACAAACTCGCATCTTCATGATCATCGCATATCAAAATGATATCGTCTACATATCTCTTACAGAAAGGCAATTTAGAAATTAAATCAAAGGATAAGTGTTCAACATAAGACATGTAAACGTCCTCTAACAAGGGTCCTAATGGACTCCCCATAGCAACACCATTCACTTGTCGAAAATGCTCACCTTCAAACGTGAAATGGACGTTGTCAGTACATAATAGTAATAAATCTTTCAAATAAGTTAGAGGAAAAGGAAATGAAAAACAACTAGAAGATATATAGTCACAAAGAATATCAGCAGTCTTAACCAATGGTACATTAGTACTAAATTTTAATTTAAACTTTAATTTGACAAGATATATCCATTTTGTTGGTAAATCAATGTAATATATATGCGTTTGTACAACCACAAGGCGACACTTTGTTGGATTTCAATTTTTCTGTTAGATACACATGACTGATAGTGACACTACCTTATATAGTCTTCGGTAGATGACTGTTATTCAGATACTGAGTGATGAATCGACGTGGGGCAGGATTTGAACTAGCAGATACCAGGATTCATAGGTCGTTGGCTGAATGCTGCCTCAAACTATATTTTCAAACCACCTTCAATGATGACCCACTACATATATATGATAAACAAAAAAGGTAGGTATACATTTTCTAATTATGTGATTTCAAATTTGATTATGGGTTGATTTCAGTTAGAGGGAGTGTCTGGATAGCTGTTCCACCCAACTTTTAGACTCCTCATCAGTACATACCCATGACCCCAACGTGCATAGAACCAAGAACCTTCAGGTTACCAGGCCGTTTGTTTATTATTATTCAGCCATTCAGACTTAATCGAATGGTTCATGAACTGATATAAGTTAGAAATAATGGACCGTTGGATACTAACTATCTCAGTACTTCAATGAGGGTCCTCAGTTCAACCCCTGGTGGTGGTGGATTCGTGATTGCGTACTGCCGAAAAGAACTAGAGAAGGAGGAAACAGTACAGTCTAGTACTCCCTGGTTTTCAGTGATATCAATCTCTGCGGAAAAGTTGAAAGTAGTTAAATCCTTACAAACTAACACTTGGAAATTATCCTTTTTCGTTATTGGCATCCAAAAGAATAAAAACAACTGTACTTATTTTTTTCATCTATTATTTATTATTGTTACCTTGGATTCCTAGTGGAACATAGGGCTTCAACTACACATCTCCACTTGCTTCTGTCCCATGCTGTACTTTTCACTTGCATCCATGTTAATACATACTGTTTCAACTCTTCTTCACACAATCTCCTCCATGTCACCCTTGCACTGATGTCCCACTCGCCGCTTCCCTTTCGGCTTCCACTCGAGCTATGGCGAGCCTGACGCGCGATGTCACCCAGCGAGTGGCCCCCTCAGCGAGTGAGTGTCCAATCCATCTCCACTTTCTCCTCCACATTTGTTGGCCGATTGGTTCTTCTTTCGTTTGTTTCTTCCCTTAGTTTGTTTCTTGTTGGTTCTTGTTCTTTCCGGCGGCCATCTGATCTTCAGTATAGAGCCAGCGAAGACAGTTAGTTAGTTGTTGATAAAGGTCTACCTGCAACAGGCTGTTGGAAATACTCATTCTTCGTGACCCGCCGCTAAGTTTCTGATCCATCCGTATAGAAGAAATGACTGACTTGACTGACGTTTGTATTGAAAATCCGAATTTTGTTGTTGATGCTGAGTTAAGTGACGAAGATTTCCAGATTGGTTTCAGGTTGATGAATGTGTTTCTCGCCTTCCTGATTCTCCATTTGACATCCTCGTCCATTCCACCTGCCTGTAGTTGAGACAATGCTGCCTTCCTAGATAAGTGAGTGAATGAAGTAATCTCTTTCAAATCCCTCTCGTTGATGGTGATTGGCGGTGGATGTTGCTGCTGTTGTTGTTGGTTGGTTATTTTCATATTGACTCCTACACACTGATTTTTGTAGCATTAAGTCAGCTACTGACTCGTCTTGATTATGAGTAAACGACGTTGACTTTTATTATAACAAGCGAATTTCAAGGACAACCAACTAAATATATAGTCAAATAGTATTACTAGGTCACTAGGACTAACTATCCTCCTCCTCTTACTACTACTACCAGTAATAATAGTATTATGATTAATCATGATGTAAATAATAATAATAATGTCTTTCAATAGTCATACAAATAGGCATTCACCAGGATGCACACAGTAAACTTATATGTACGTATATTACTATTAAGAATTACAATGATGTCTATTGGTTTTAACATCAGTTAACAACATATATATATATATATATTACAGGATTATTTTCTATTTTAACTGATTTCCTAAAGATTTATTCTATTTTTTTTTTGAGGCAGAAAACAACTTACCGGAAATCAGCAAGCAGAACAATGTCGGTTTCATAGAAATATATATATCGATAACGATGGCAATAGTATCAGTTATAATAATAACAGCAGTAGTAATAAAACTAATAATAGTAGTAGGGATTTCAGTTGTGGTCAAACAAATAATTGTGTGATGGACTTGTATATACTTGTCTATATATATTGGTATATGGATATATATATATATACTGCTTCCATAGGTATACATCAGTTGTCCATATAGTTTTGTCATGTTTGGGCGTGTGTATTTTGTGAGTAAAGCAGTCAGTATATGTATAGAATGTAAGCAAAGTAGTGCAATCATCTGAATATATATATATGTAAATGTACAGATTCTACATCCGGAGTTGTTCCAGGAAATAGGATTTTCTGCGTTTCAGCAAGAACATTACCTCATGAAAAAATGAAAAAAGAAAAACACTGGAGTGAAATAGAACAGAAAGTTTTCTTAAATACCATTCTTTATTTACTCTGTTACTACTCCTCTTTCTTTTTCCTATATATGCAAGCAAGCAAAACTTATCAGTTCTCATAACGGGGAACTCTTTCTTTCTAACATTATTGTTTCAAAATATTCTTATCATTGCTGTATAATTCTTTCATTGGTTTTTATATATTTTAACTAAGCTACCATCAGTTAAAGGGAAAGAGAGAGAGAGAGAGATGGCTTCAGCTATACATCTCCGTTTCCTCCTCCGTTTTCAGTAGTCTTTTTTGTTTAAATGGCTCCAAAGCTGCCCACAAGCTCTCACTTTTACTTTTCATGTGATCGCCTTTATATCTACAACAGTTAGTCTAAACCACGTAGGAAGGTGTAGACTTTCTGACCGGTTGGGGTCCTCGGGACGGTAAAACCAATGGCGCCTGGAAACAATTTGTGACATGGCTCAAAATCGTTCTCAATGGTTGGCGCAGATGTATCTACTCCTTGTGACTTATGATTTCCAATGAAAATGTTTTGTTCTTCGTCATTACTATTCCTTTGTCTCACACCTCTGTTTACTGTCTATATTATGCGTTTCTCCCAACTTCCTCTCTTGCTTTGTGTGCTACAAGGAGGGAGTGTGGCGACTTGAACTTCCGCACAAATGTGCAAAGTTCTATGTCGAAAACCGACCGCCTTTATGTCATTCTGTGACGCTTAATCCCTTGCTTCCTACTCAGTGCTTCTACTTGAGCGCATGGTGTATGAAGATTTTATCTTAGCGTATTTTCAAGCAGATTTCCACTCCCTTATGCAAATCCGTTGGGTAGTAAGTACTCTAGTACTAGTTGGTTTGCTGGCTGTCAGAGCTCCTGGGTGGCTTTGACATCCTCATTCATGCTGCCTACGTTTCAACGGATATTGTCCTCTGAAGGGTGCCGAAAGAGGAGACTTTCTTCACATTTCTCCTGTTGATGGTGACTGGTGTTCGTTGTCGGTGAGATACCTTCATCATATATGTCCTCTCTCTGTGTTCACCTTTTGGTCCTTTCTTCGCTGCCTCTTCCGCCCAATTTGTTGATATTCGCTTGTAAATCTTTCATCTGGAAAGTCCAAATCTTCTAGAGTAATCTTGTCAGTCTAAAGTTTCCACGTTTTGTTACTTCCCACAATCTACCGTATCATTCGGTTCACCATGATTAGGAATATCATTGGTGAATAATCGGCAGAATTGTCTTAACCCTGTCTGCATTTAAAATACTTCACTGAAATTTCCGTTGTGAATTATGCGGCTTGTAGTACCCTCATATGACTGTTGATTGAGCGCCATTAATGTTTGCAGCTCGAGTAATACGGCTTACCCCAAATTTTCATCAACCTTATTCAACAGCTGTACGACAAAGGCACATGTCAAGTGATCCACAACGGAAAATTCAGTGAGGCGTTCGAAGTAAACACAGGAGTCAAACAAGCATGCTTATTATCACCGATGATATTCCCAATTGTGGTGGACTGGACTGGATTATGCGTCAGACAGTGGGAAACGAGAAGACAGGGATACCCCGGACCAACGTGAAGATTCTAGAAGACCTGGATTTCACACTTGGATGATTTATGTTTGATATCACACAAAATCAAAGACTTACAAGCGAAAACCGACAAACTGGTCGCAGGAGCAGCAAAGACGGGACTCCAAGTGAACATAGACAAGACGGAGGTTATGAAAATGACCAACCAACAACAACAACACCAGCAGCAGCAACATCCAGCGCCAATCACCATCAACGGAAGGGATTTGAAAGAGGTTACTTCATTCACTTATCTAGGAAACCAGCATTGTCTCAACTACAGGCAGCTGGAACGGACGAGGATGTCAAATCGAGAATCGGGAAGGCGAGAAACACATTCATCAACCTCAAACCGATCTGGAAATCTTCCGCTGTCACTCAACCCAGCCAGAATCAACAACAACAAAATTCGGATTTTCAATACAAACGTCAGTCAAGTCAGTCACTTCTTCTATACGGATGGATCAGAAAGTTGGCGGCGGGTCACCAAGAATGAGTATTTCCAACAGCCTGTTGCACACCTTTATCAACAACTAACTGTCTTCGCTGGCTCTATACTGAAGATCAGATGGCCGCCGGAAAGAACAAGAACCAAGAAGAAACGAACTATGGGAAGAAACAAACGAAACAAGAACCAATCGCCCAACAAATGTGGAGGAGAAAGTGGAGATGGATTGGACACTCACTGGCTGAGGAGGCCACTCGCTGGGTGACATCGCACGTCAGGCAATATCTCGAGTGGAACCCGAAAGGGAAGCGGTGGCGAGTGGGACGTCGATGGGTGACATGGAGGAGATCGTGTGAAGAGGAGTTGAGACAGTATGGACTAACATGGATGCAAGTAAAAAGTAGAGCAGAAGACAGAATCAAGTGGAGACGTGTAGTTGAAGCCCTATGTTCCACTAGGAGCCCAAGGGAACAATAATAATAAGTAATGATAAATGTTTGCAGCATCGCTGTCCTTAGTATTGAAGCAGTTGCCAAACTGGATTACGGTCAATACTTTTGAAGACCTCTTATAAATAAATATATATATATATAAATATATGGTACTCAGTTACCATTATGACATATTTTTTATGCATCAGACTATGACACACTTTTGTGTGACAGTCGGTGATACTACCAACAGCCGTCCAGTCTTAAATAAGTGGAGTGGAATGCGAACCTGTGATCACTCAGCTAATGGTTTGTTGACTGATACATATGTTGAATATATATCCACAAGGAAGAGAAAATGAAAACCCATCCCGCATTCAAACGAGATTACACTGCGTCACAACTTTCCTAGCAGCCATGCAGCTTCAATTTAACCTTACTTGTCATATATCTGTGCTGTTAAGTTGATTGGATCTATTCAAAAACTTATCATTGTGTACTTTGACCGAACATTAGGTAGTAAGTAATTAAAAGGCATGTATCTAGTCCTTGGTGCTTGGTGCAGACTAAATTCTATCCGTTCCCAATGTGGCCACCATACTAGATGGCTCACCATCACGGTTCACTCTAAATGGCACAAAACCTTGGACCACGGTTTCCTGCTTGTTGGCACTTGTCAGCAAGGTGTATCTGCAATCTTGAAGGAATTTATGTTCCTTCTAATATTCGAACCCTGGTCATCCAGTGCTGCAGCTAGTCATTGTGAGTCAATAACCATTAGAATATACCTAATTATACTTAATTGACCTATCCAGTCACTTATATACTTCACACTTCAATACACCACTTCCTTTTCCAATGACTTCATTTTCCATCGATACAGTTGGTGTGAATTTATTACAGCGGTGAGTAATCGACGAATAAAATGACGCTATCTATGTAAAAAAGCGCCGGCTACCTAGTGGATGTATGCATCTAGAAATAGAGATTATTGTTGTAGAAAAGAAAAATCTTAAATTATGACACTATTTTATCTTGTGACGTTAAGACTACCGACAACAATTCAGTCTTTCAAGTATTGGCCTTTTTGTAGGGATATTGTTTGATTGCATGGAGGATTTCATCATGAACTGACAGCAGTTAGAGAACCATTGGAAAACCTGGGAGTACTGGATGGCCGTTTCGTCCTAGTTTGGGACTCTTCAGCAATACTTCACGGTTGGAACCCAAGACCTTCTGTTTTCAAGGCGAGCTCGTAGACCAATAAGCCACTGGGACCCCATCCAACTGTTCTTGAATTCTAACTTCTGCCAATTCACGACATAGCGCGACCATTTCGCAATGTCTTCTTCGATGAGTTACTGCCTCATCTTCAACCTGCTGTACGCTACTGGTCACTCACGGCTTCCCACTAGAACCCCAGGTTAACTGCCTGGATAGGGCCAGTCACTAGTCAGCATCAGATTATTTTCAAGTATTGGTCTTTTAGGGATTTTGTTTGATTGCATGGAGGATTTCATCATGAGATGAAGAGTCCCAAACTAGGACGACACAGATGGCTGTCCAGTACTACCAGTTGGCTTTCCATCGGTTCTGTAACTGATGTCAGCTCATCATGAAATCCTCCATGCAATTCAGTCTTTCTTCCACGTTTATTTTTCATTTATACTGACCAAGGTCATCCCAATTGCTGTATTTGTTTTTAAAAATAAACATTAAGAAACAGTGAGTAAACAAAAAGTTTATTTCACATAGGAAGTCGAATGAAATTGGTCGACAGTAACACTACTTCATAACTTTCTCACCAATTTAAGCCGGATCTGTGTGTGTGTATAAGTGGTAGACAAATTTCGCTTTTTATCTTCTCTTGATTTTTACTCTTCTTCTTCTTCTTACCCACACTTACTTTGTTCATTTCTTTCTTCATTTTTCTGTACCTGTTAAGTGACATTCCCTCTTTCTAGAAAGGCATTCACACCCATTTTTAATTCTATAAACCCTTAAGTGCTTTCTTCGTCTATCATGCTCTTGAAATACTTTCTTTCTCGTCTTAATTTATTTTTTTTTAACTTTATCTTAAGAGTCTTTTGTGTTAGAAACCGACTGTTACTTGTTTACGTTATTGATGAAAAGAAGAACGATACACTAAAATGAAGAGTTGCTGCTTAGCTGACTTGTCCTCTTCCTTTATGCATTTTAAAATTATCTAAGATAGGTTTACAAAGTTCAGAACTGTTTTTAATCTTTTTTTCATTACCAGTGGAACATGGAACTTCAAAAGTTAGAGTTTTGAATTCATATGAACTGTGATCAAGATTTGACCGGATAGTTGCAAAATAATTGAGCGCTGAGTGAGAAGTAGACATTTATAAAATTATATTTGTAAAATCTCAAAGAGGTTGAATCCGATGACTATGAGTTGGCGTTCCTGGACTGCTTAGTAAAAAGAAAATTAGATGGCAAATTTAAAACAAACATTTTCAGAAAGCCGACAAATTCGGATAGAGACCTAGATTACTATTCAACTCATCCATTTACCACCAAAGTAACTGTGGCCAAGAATCTGATCAACAGAGCCAAACGTCTAGTTACTGAGGAGGAAGATATTAGCAAGGAACTAAAATGGGTTCAATCCACTCTTGAATCAAATAATTATCCTAAAGCATTCATAAAAAGATATTTGAAATGTGATGACAAGGATGAATCGAAACCTGGCGCTAAGAGTTGGGTTAGTACAGCGGTGATTCCTTACCGCAAAGAAACATCCGGTGAAATAAAGCAAATCCTTAACGATCATAACATACGAGTGTATTTTCGTGCATCAAACACCTTACGCTCATTTCTAGTGAAGGTTAAGGATAAAATAGAACAAGAAAACCAGCAGAACTGCGTATACCAGATCAATTGTGGGGATTGTAACACCGTATATGTAAGAGAAACTTCCAGACAGGTAAATGTAAGAGTGAAAGAGCATAAACAATGTCTAATGGTGGTTCCAAAGACCTCTGCAGACTTGAAGAAGCTAGAAAACAACTCAGCGATTGCACTGCACTCGATAGAAACGGGACACAAAATCGACTCTGATAAGACTAAGGTTTTACAGAAAGGTTTTGGTTCATATGAAGAAAGACTGACTGCAGAAGCCCTACATATATGGGTGAGTCCCAACAGTTTGAACAGACGCGTGGGTATGATGTTAGCTGATGCCTGGCAAATCCTGACTAATAAATAAATTGGATATGTATCAACATCTAGTCACACTTGGTCAAATTTCTGATTGTCTACGTCTTCTTATGGAGAGAATAACAAATTTATAAAATTATATTATATTTGTAAAAAATCTCACTTATTTTGTAACTATCCGGTCAAATCTTGATCACAGCTCATATGAGAATAACAAATGATTTATGACTGTTCACCCACACGCACCATTGATACCGTACATACACATATATATTTTGACAAAAGTAGACTAATTTTGAAAGTCTGAGGTCAAATTTTGATCACAATTCACATAAAAAATTTTGTTTTGTTTTGTCTATTATACCTATTGATGGCTGTTTCTTGGTTCATATGACTGGACAAACAATTTAAAACAAGTGATGTACTTTTATATATAAACATACAATTTTATTTATTTATTTATTATACATGTTGATGCCTGTTGCATGACTCATGATTGGACAAGGTTTAAAAACATGAGTTGTTCCTTTTAAATATAAACCTCTGTTGTTTTAATTCGATTAATTTTCCTGAAGAAGTTCGGACCAGATTGCCGAACGAAACCTTGGAATTAATCATTTCAATTTCGCTGAGAGTTTTTACAAATATAATTTTATAAATTAGAGTTTTGAAGTTTCAGTAGCAGTGATTTTTTTCTATGGGATTCGGTTGCTAGTCTCACTCATGCCCAATCCTCTCTCTCTTTTCACTGGGATCACTAACAGCCAGGCGAGGTAACAGGAGTGTGCGGCTGGAGATCGAACAATTTGGATCACCTTCCTGGTTTTTGCCCAGTGTTCTACCACTGGTCTACCAACGACTCATAAAAATCAGAATTCTTTCACACACCTTTATATACTTGAATGAAGCAAGAACAACAGTTTTTGTGCAGAAATACATGCTACCATCATTTGTATCGTCGGCTTCTCATCAGCTGAGGACAGCCTAAAGAAGTTATTAAGTTTATTAACAGAATAGTTTTAAATTACTTGGAAATCTTATATAGTTTTAGCTAACAGGAGACTCCCAGATCAACCAATTGGGCTCAGAAGTTGCGTTTATATAGCTTAATATCCAGAAGGTTCTAGCTTAAACAAAAGCAAACGCTTGGATACAATGGCGGAGTTGCGTAATAAAGACAAAAGTTTATTAAGATGGTGAGTAACTAACTAACTAACTAAATAACACATTATGATGAGTTCAGTTCAAATCATAGAAACTAGAGACAAGCAACAAAAAATAACATTACATCAAAGGAGTTGAAGAATTTGAAAAGGCATTCGACAGCGTCAATCACGAGGTGATTTGGAAACCACTTCGCTACTACGGGGTGCCACTGACAATTATACATCTCAACCAACAGCTGTACGACAATGCTGCATGCCAAGTAATACACAACGGGAAACTAACGGAATACTTCGAAGTGAAGACGGGAATAAGACAAGCTGGCTGCCTGGCTGTCGACTATCGCCAATGATTTTTCTGATTGCAGTAGACTGGATAATGTGACAAATAGTGGGCAATGAGGAAACATGCATAAAATGGACTCACACAAAACACTTGGAGGATCTGGAATTCGCCGATGATATATGTCTGATTTCCCACAAACTGAAAGATATGCAGGCGAAAAGCAACAAGTTGGCAGAAGAAGCATCCAGAGAAGATAGGACTTCAGGTGAACAAAGAAAAAACGGAGGTGATGAAGATTCATGGCCAACACCGACACCACCAACAGCAACAACAGACAACGATCAGCCAGCATAAATGGAAGGAACCTGAAAAAAACAACCTCCTTCACCAACCGTTTCAACTCTAGGCGCACAGAACTGACGGGGATATCAAAGCAAGTATCGGAAAAGCAAGACAAGCTTTCACTACTCTCAAGTCTGTCTGGAGGAGGTCAACAGCCCTACTCAGCATCAAAACGAAGATAAGATCCGGATTTTCAACTCCAATGTGAAGTCAGTCAGTGCCACTCACTACACGGATCAGAGACTTGCACTGCGCGTCATGAAGAGCATCTCAAACAAACTACAGACCTGAATTAACAGCTCTCTTCGCTCAATACCACTCAAGATCAGATGGCCGGCCAGAGGAGATCAGCAACAGAGAGGGTTGTCTGGCAATGAACGAACCAACCAGGAACCGATTGTGCAACAAATAAGCAGGAAGAAATGGAGGTGGATTGGCCATACTCTTAGGAAACCATCAAGTGACATCACTAGACAAGCCCTTGAGTGGAACCCGAAAGGGAAGCGGCGAGTTGGTCGTCAGAGCGAAGGTGGGTGACTTGGAGGAGGTGATGTAAAGAGGATATAAGAGCGTGTTGGCAGACTTGGAGCCAGGTGAAGACTCTAGCAGAGAAGCGAACGCAATGGAGACGCGTGGCTGAAGTCCTATGTTCCTCTAGGAATTAAAGGAAACAATAATAACAATAAAGGTGTTGAAGTTAAAGGCAAAGATTACATAATCAAGTGAAATCGAGAGTAAAGACACCCAGTTACCAGGAAATGTAAAGACTGACAACTGCTTCATTCTAAATACACTAAGTGAATTTCAGACATTTAAAAGAAATCACGTTCAGCGAAGACTTACTCGATATCATTCTCAAGCTGTACAATCATATATATATATATATATATAGTAAATAATCTTGGCAACAAAGGAAATATTTCATACATTTATTCCCCTTAATGAATTTGAACAAAGAAAGAACTACAGAATAAAATTGTACCATCTCTTATTTCGTTGCCTTCTCGTCAGCTGCTCGCAGGCCAAAGATACTATTAAATGTATCTACAGAAACAATTTTAACATACTTGCACAGAGTTCATTTTCAAACGAAAATCAATCGATCAATATACGCATACACTAATAATATATGCATATATATACATGTAATATTAGACACTATTCCGAACAATAATAATCATACACAATGAAAACTTTTCAGCATCTCGCATTCGGATGAAAAATATCCAGTTACCAGGGCAAAGAAAGACTGATAACCGCTTCTTTCTGAACGCACAAATCAGGTTTCAGGCACTTGATGGAAATGGCTTCAGCAAACCTAAGGAGAATTGAGCTCTTTTGCTTATTAATAATTTTGAACGACTTTTCGTCGTCCGCCTCATGACTCGTGTCGAGGAGATGCCTGGTGATTGATGGTACTGTTCAAAGCATTTGTTTCCTTTAGACGTAAGCTTTTTGGTATATGTTCAGAAAATCGTAGATATGCCCTTCTTTCTGTTATTCCAATGTAACTGCTCCCACAAATACATGTAAATTTGTATATACATTTGGAGTTAACACGAGAAGGATATCTATCGATTTTTCACTGCATCAAAGAGCAAGTTGTTTGATAGACGGGAACGAGCTTAGCTGCAGGATAGGCTATGGCTAGTGATGTGCTCAGCCTTCTGTTGATCATCTCTGAAATGTTTTCGCCTTTTTAATTTTGACGATAACTACACACACACTCACCAAAATTCATTTCTACATATTTCAAATAGGGAAAAGAGATGAAAAGGAATAAATAATTAAATGTATAATAGGAACCATATTTGTAAAAGTGAAATTTAATCCTGTTTGTTCTCAGCAAACAAATAAAATTTTTTTTTAAATGAAATGACAAATTCATAAATGTATTTTTACTAAAGTTGTAGTTTTTGTTTTCACACAAAAAATTTTCCTGTGCCTATTAGTTCCTCTTCCTTTAACTCTTTATACACCCTAATTTAGGCAACAAACTGTATGGAGCTAACAGTTTTTTGTTTTTGTTTGTACAGAAAACAGTATTTGAATATATAGTGCAAACTTATCAACTGGTAGTCGAGAAAAACAAATTGCCGCACAGAGGATTTATTTAGTTTCTACCCTTGTGTTTTGTGGAAAAATAAAATTTTCCTCGAAAAAATTTAAAATATTTGATTGCATAGCATAGGAAGATAGACTTTTTATGAGACATATTAGAAATTATTCATTTTGAAGATTTCAAATTTTTGTAATGGTAGCTAAAATATGCGGCTGAGGTGAATGAATGTTTTGTGGTTACGGAGGTTGTGTTCTCTGCGGTGAATTGTGGTTTTTAATTGCGGAGCTCACCTTGTCTTTCTAAATAACATCCTCAGGAATTAGCAAATGGTATTCGTCTAACGGCCTTAAACTTAATCCTTCCAAATGTCAGACTGTTAATTTCAGTTTCCGATGTAAACGAAAGTTAAATGAAGCCGTTGGTTCCTATGACCCTTGCGAAATTGATGATACTGATATAGAAAGCAAGCCTGAAGTTAAGTATCTTGGATTAGTTCTCTCTTTTAACCTATATTGGTCTTTTCATGTCTTAGCGATTTCTAAAAGAATATTTCGTCTGACTTTTTACATTAAGAAGTTAAGGCACTCAGGCATAACTCAACTCCTCCTCTTACAGTTTATCAACTCGTTTATTTTACCTATCCTTCTTTACTGTTCACCCTTTTTCTTTCCTGGATTGCTTAAAAAGGACTATGTCATACTTCGTAGAAATCTGAAGACTGTCGGTAGAACGAGTGGTATCCCATTGGGCCATATCGTTCACATTGTCACTGATAGGCACTTGATGTCATGCACAAATTTTGCAAATGGAATTTTGTCAGACTGTGAGCACCCACTCTACCCGCCGCTCCAACCTTGTGTCTCCTTCTCAGGTAAAACAAGAAGTTTTTTCAGAAAACTTTATGCACGTACGTCTAAATATAAAAATTCCACTATACCATATTTGGCGGCACTTATTTTATGTGATGGAAATAGTGTTAGGCATGAACTAACTAACCTTCTTTGCACTATTAAATAAACCATAACCTCCACCCTAACAACATTAAACTTTATTGTTATTGTATTTCTCATATTTATAATCCCCTCAATTTTTTGTTTTTATTTGTTTATTTTTTCATAAGTGTGAACACCATTTAAGCTGTGTTATAACTATTAATTTTGTATTTCCCCTCACTATACTATATCAACAGAACATGAGATCCAATAATCTATAGCATGCTAAAGTTTCCAAACTGAATCGGCAATACTGTTTGAAACAAACTCACTGTTATTATTATGATATTTAAGATTCTCAATTGGTGCTTCGAATATTTTTAACTTTATACCGTAAATATGGACAAATTCTTCTGGTTGATTTTTTTTCATTTTTCATTTTATTTATATTTTGAGTAAATCGGATGCAATAGTGTGACAAATGCTGAGAATTCCATTCTGTATTATAAGTACTGCTTTTGGAATAAAGTACATCATTATTTTTATTATTATTATTATTAAATTCACAGTGAAGTGAGGGTGTAAATGAATGTGAACATTGAACGCTGGTTCATTGATGAACTTGGATGCCATTGGTAGACAACTCGAAGGCTCAAATAATCCAGTCGTGTGTACAAGTTGGAAGAAGACGAAAGAATACGAATAAAAAAAACAATACATTCCTTGTAAAACAAACATTTGTTAATAGACTTTGTACCGATATTGATTTTAGTTGCTGAACAGCACAACTTATTACAAGTCCTTGGGTTTTAGAATTACGGTCAATATCGTTCACATGTAATTGTCGGTTCGAGCGTCTTCAGAGATAATAGGGAACTTAGGGTTAAGTTCCTTGATAGAGGGTTTTGACTGGTATTGACTGTTTCATAAACCTTATATTTGACCTTTCTAACATGTGACTTGATTTTTATTGACTGATATATATTCGATCGATGTCAGTCTGCCTGTTAACTGGTGGCGGTCGACTCAAATAATAGGCTTCTAGGAATTCTCTGACACTTCTAATATTTCCTCTGCTCAAAACAATTCTACATTATCCCAGTTGGATTGATGTCTGTGCGTAAATATGAAGGAATCAGAAGTTACAGCTTTTGACGGCTGATTCATACCTTTGTATGTGAAGTCGTGGCCAGTAGGGTGCAGCAGGTCAGGTCTGAGGACAAATAATCACCGAAGACATTGGCTAGGGGTCGCGCTATGTCATGAATTGGCAGAAGTTAGAATTCATGGGCCATTGCATCGAGTCTCAGTGGCTTAATGGTCTACGAGCTAGCTAGACTTGTAACCAGAAGGTCCTGGGTTCCAACACTGGCGGTGGTTGCCTACTGATGAAGAGTCCGAAACTAGGACGAAACAGCTGTCCAGTACTCCCAGATGGGTGGCCAATGGTTCTCTAACTAATATCAGCTCATGATGAAAATCCTGTAACCAAGAAAAGCATCTACTTTATCCTCTAGCGTTTGTCGTCCCTTGCTTTTTGGACTCATGACTGACAGCTAGTATCAATTGAGGAGGAAATTTCTCCCTTTAAAACTGCTGCCGAAAGAATATATGCTCATGATAAATGCATGTTTACTGTAAAGTGGTGAATGTAACTGTCTAAACTTAAGTTTGAATTGATAGGATGGATATTAAGGTTACTAAGTCAGATAGGCCGACAATGCCTCCGCCAAATCAACTGCTTCAAACTCTTAAATAGTCTCATGCTGAATCGCTCAAAATGCCAGACTATTGACTACTCCCTTAGGCATAAAAGAGATCTCCAAACACTAGTAAGTACTCATGGAGCCTGTTGCATTGAGAGGACTAAAATTGAAACTAAGTCTCATGCAAAATACCTCGACCTAGTTCTATCTTCTGAGCTTACTTGGACATCTCATATCCTAACGATTTCTAAGAAAGTGTTCTGTCTAACCTACTACATTAAGAAACTAAGACAATCTGGAATCACCCAACCTCAACTCTCACAATTTGTCAACTCTTGTATCTCACCAATTCTACTTTACTGCTCCCCGTCAGTCTTTCCTGGTCTACTGAAAAAGGACTATACCATCCTGATAGGGTGTTGAAGCTAGCTAGTAGGACTAGTGGTATAAAACTCAGTCAGCTCGTCACTACATTAGTTGATAGGCATCTGAATCCATGCGAAAAATGGTCTAAAACCATACCCTCCGATCCCCAACACCCACTCTATTCCCAACTCTCGCCTTGTATCTCATCAAGTAGAACCAGAAATCAGTATAAAATAATTTATACTCGTACAACCAAGTACAGGAACTCAACGATACCATATTTGGCCCGTGTTCTAAGTGACAGAGACAATGTTAAGCGTGAAACCTATGACTTGCTTTGTTGTTAATAACATAATTTTTGGTTCTTTTATTTCTCTCTTATTTTGTAATCTATGGTGAACTCCTTCTTAAACATACTCAGCTACCTAAATTATTAACATTGGCTTACTTTTTCGTACTTTACTCTATTCCTTCTTTTGTGTATCTACTGGTTCCGACTATATTAGCACTATGAGTATTACAAAATTGTCCTGTCATTAACCATCATGTAATTATTACTAGCTTTTGTGGTTGTTATTTTTTTTTTCGGCAACACTAACTGACAATCTTGGTTGTGAAAGCCATTACCATCATCTCAAAATTTTGTATCATTCAGGATTACTCACACTACCACTACACACACTGCATCAGATCTGACAATAAAAAAGCAAAACAACAACCCTGAAATGTTATTTTATGACTGTTTGGTGTTGTTTCAACCAAATTAACTGATCATCTCGGTGATAAACATTCTTAAATATCATTTCATAACTTCCTGTATGACTATAGCTTTACTGTCACCATGCATAATCATATCATTAGCTTCCACTACCCAATACTGAGATATTATTATATGCTGTTTATTTTTCTTTCTACTTCTTGGTATCTTTTCGCATTTTTTGAAAAATTACTTTTGTGTTTTTGTGTTTTTTTGCTGTTGTTGTCTTCATATTTATTTTTTCCGAAATACTCCTTTCAAACGTTGGATAAAATTAGATGCAAATATTGTAGATATGTGCTGAAAATTCCACACTGTACTTCTAGTACTGTTTCTGGAATAAAGGAAATTATTATTATTAATATGGAAATTACAGTTATAAGTGTATGGTAATAAAATGTCATTTATCATCGATTATACCTTCAAGGTATCTTCAAATTGCACTTCTAATGTCCATTATAAGCTTCGGTAGCACAGTGGTTAGGACACTCGCCGACCATGCACATGGTCCGGGGTTCGATCCCCGGCCCCCGATGCACACCGGATATCAATGATCGGCCTGCAAAATTTGGGCTACCGATTTCACATGCTGAAAATTCCATACTTGTCGCGAAAATACGGTGTGGAATCAAACTGTAATAAAAAAATATATATAACTTCTTAGATGAATTCCACTAATTTATGTGTATAATTCTGTTACAAACACAAATTTCTGAAGAATTTGAACCGGCCTTCTACTTCACTTAGATTGCTATACTACTTAAATAGAATATACTTTTAGTGATTTCAGTTTAGCAACTGAAATTGCATGAAAAGTTTTGTAAAATATGATAGGAGATCTTGCATTGAAGTTTGTGTCACACAAACTAAAAGATCTACAGGCAGAAACCGACAAGTTGTCAAAAGAAGCAGTAAAGATAATACCTAAAATGAACATAGAGAAGACAGAAGTAATGAAGATAAACATAATCAACAATAAGCACCAATCACCGTCAGCGCGCGAAACTTCATGGAAGTCACTCACCCGTTTCCCTTAATCAGACAACATCATTTCAACTAAAGGCAGCACAGACGAGAATGTCATTGGCAGGATTGAAGATCAATGCAGAAATCTTCTGTACTCAGCAGAAGGAACAAAATTCTGCTTTTTAACACTTTTGTCCAAGTGTTCAGGGATTCTATACGGTTCCGAGAATTTGTGCGTCCCGAAGAGTGGTTCCAACAGGCTTCAGACTTTCGGCACATACCTTCACTGAATACTGAACATTTGATGGGCAGCTAGAAAAGACAAATGTCAAAAGGGTTTGTCAGGGAACCAGCCGATAACGCATCACCATATTAATCGAGAGAAATGGAGTATGATTAGACATAACACTGAGGAGATCGTTGCATACCAGCCCCTCCAGTGGATCCCAAATGGAAAATGACGAAATGGGTTCGCGTTTGAGGATGACATACAGGAGACCATGTGGGGAAGAGGTGACAGCATATAGGCAATCGTGAAGCCGGCTGAAAAGGAGTGCAGACAGCGCAATGATATAGAGATGTGTTGCTGAAGCCCTGATTATTATTACTATTGTATCCTTTAATTCCTAGAGGAACATAGGGCTTCAGCTACACGTCTCCATTGCCTTCGGTTCTCTGCCAACGTTTTCACCTGGCTCCAAGTCTGCCCACCCGCTTTCATCTCCTCTTCAAATCACCTCCTCCAAGTCACCCTTGGACAAACAACTCGCTGCTTGTCTAATGATGTCACTTGATGGTTTGTTTTCTCAGAGTATGGCCAGCCAATCCATCTCCATTTCTTCCTGCCTGCCTATTTGTTTCACAATCAGTTCCTGCTGAGTTGGTTCGCTCATTGCCAGAGATCTCTGTTGCTGATCTTTTCTGGCTGGCCGGCCATCTGATCTTGAGTGGTATTGAGCGAAGACAACTGTTAATGAAGGTCTGTAGTTTGTTTGAGATGCTCTTCATGACGCGCAGTACAAGTCTCTGATCCGTATGGTAAGTAGCACTGACTGACTTCACATTGGAGTTGACAATCCGGATCTTATCTTCGTTTTGATGCTGAGTAGGGCTGTTGACCTCCTCCAGACAGACTTGAGAGTAGTGAAAGCTTGTCTTGCTTTTCCGATTCTTCCTTTGATATCCTCGTCAGTTCCGCTGGCCTGTAGTTTAAACGATGCTCCCCAGGTTGGTTGGTGAAGGAGGTTGTTTCTTTCAGGCTCCTTCCATTTATGCTGGCTGATTGTTGTCTGTTGTTCTTGTTGTCTAGGTATCTCCATCACCTCTGTTTTCTCTATGTTCACCTGAAGTCTTATCTTCCCTGGATGCTTCTTCTGCCAACTTGTTGCTTTTCGCTAGCATATCTTCCAGTTTATGGGAAATCAGACAAATATCGCATCGGTGAAGTCCAGATCCGCCAAGTTTTTTGTATGAGTCCATTTTATACCTGTTTCCTCGCTGCCCGCCGCTCTTTGTCGCATTATCCAGTCTACTGCAATCAGGACTAGTGAAATGCATATCTCAACATCTGTTGGTAAATTAATACAGTGCTGCTTATTCTTGAAGCCTAATCACGCTTATAAAAAACAGAGTTTCAAACACAATGTATTTATTTGCATGAAACTGGTACACTTAGGGTAAATAAAACCTCACAAATATAAAAATAATAATAATTTGCTTTATTCCAGAAACAGTACTAGTGGTACAGTGTGGAATTTCCAGCACATATCTGCAATATTTGCATCTAATTTTATCAAACGTTTAAAAGGAGTATTTCAAAAAAGATAAATATCAATACAACAGCAGCAAAAACACACAAACAATTAAAAACAAAATACGAAAAAATACCAAGAAGTAGAAAGGGAACTAAACAGCATATAATAATAACTCAGTATTGGGTAGTGGAAGCTATCATATGATTATGCATGGTGACAGTAAAGCTATAGTCATACAAGAAGTTATGAAATGATATTTCAGAATGTTTATCGCCAAGAAGATCAATTAATTTGGTTGAAACAACACTGAACACTCATAAAATAACATTTCAGGGTTGTTGTTTTGTTTTTTATTGTCAGGTTTAATGTGGAGTTTCTATTGGTAGTGTGAGTAATCCTGCATAATACAAAACTTTAAGATGGTCATAGTGGCGTTCACAACCAATGATTGTCAGTTAATATTTCCGAGCTGTGAATAGAGGGGGTGTTGGGGGTCGGAGAGTATGGTTTTAGACCATTTTTCGCATGTATTCAGATGCCTATCAACTAATGTAGTGACGAGCTGACTGAGTTTTACACCACTAGTCCTACTAGCTAGCTTCAACACCCTATCAGGATGGTATAGTCCTTTTTCAGTAGACCAGGAAAGACTGACGGGGAGCAGTAAAGTAGAATTGGTGAGATACAAGAGTTGACAAATTGTGAGAGTTGAGGTTGGGTGATTCCAGATTGTCTTAGTTTCTTAATGTAGTAGGTTAGACAGAACACTTTCTTAGAAATCGTTAGGATATGAGATGTCCAAGTAAGCTCGGAAGATAGAACTAGGTCGAGGTGTTTTGCACTAGACTTAGTTTCAATTTTAGTCCCCTCATATTTCCAAATAAACCCTAAGTACTAAAATGTAAGAAAACCAAGAAACAAAAAGTTCCTTTTTCTGTTTAACTCAATAATAAAATAATTTGTCAATTTATTTCACATAGCTTTATGAAATCACCTGACTGATTCATCGGGATATAATGAAGGAAAGTATTTTATCAAAGAAAGCGTTTGTGGGCGTTCTTCACTGCATTTGGCGGAACTCTTAATTTATCTTATAGATTATTCAATTGACAAAGTATATACAAGATTATATTAAGATTTTCTGGAATGTGAATTATTAATGAAGTTTTTGCATATCAATAAACGGTTATTAATCTACAATTGTCATATCAACAATAACATTAAATTTTATGTTCGATTGTGTGTGTGTGTGTGCAACTCATTTTTTTAAACTTTGATAGATATCGTTGCAATGACTGCTACTTAAAAATACATATAAGTAATCATGTTGTGACAACAGAAAACAAGCGCCAGGCACAGATCGTTTGTTGAGAAAATCAACAGATATATATGGATTTTTGTATACTTTGCTGTCAGCGGAGAAGCAACGTGTTCTGATTGGTTGCTTGCTTTCTTGCTGAAGGTTATTCTATAGTGCTTGTGACCATTTCTCAGAAGGCTAAGCTATATATATCTGCGAATCGTATTTGCACACGTTCAGTCTGCTGTGATTGGTTGGTGAGTTCCTCAAGGTTAAACTTTGCTATTGTTTTTCTCCTGACCATGATTTAGGATGTGAATATTGATGTAAACATATCTCCATTTCATCCTGTTATCTGCAGTTCTTTTTAGCTGGCCCCGCGCTTGCCCATGAGATTTCGTCTCCTCCTCCTCAGGTAGTTTTCTCCGTGTTATCCTCCAACCTACAGCTGATTCGTTATTTCCCATTCGGATCGCGCACTCGAGACCCTTTTGTGCGTCGTGATGTCACTCACCGGTTTCCTCAATGTATATCTATTTCATTTCCACTTCCTTCCGCATATTTTTGGTAATGAGGTTTTGGTTGTGTTTTGTTCCCATAGTTACTTGTTACTTATCTTTTCTGTTTCTCAGTATGGAACGAAGATTGTTGTTGAGAAAAGTCTTCAATCTGTTGAAAAAATTCCTGTGGCCCATTAATTCTCTGAGCCATATGGAAGCACTGGTTTGACTTTAGTGTCGAAAATCTGATACTTGCTCTTTAAGCAGACAGAATACAGCAGATTCTCAGACTGATCTTAGAACAATGATCTATCTTGCATTTAATAGTGTTCTCTGAGCTGGTTGGTTTAGTTGCAGAGCTTTCGTCGTCCTTCTGGACAACATCCCCCTTCAGCGAAATATTTAGCATAAAGTGAAATGATTTAAATTTCTTCATGAGTGATATAATTGCGTCCGTCTCCCAGTAACCATCTTTACATATGCATTGACCATTTTCTACTGACTTGGATTTTAAACTTTCTGGTCACCTGATTTACTTTTTATTAGTTGGTAGGTTTATTTCGTCTATATTAACGTGTTTGTTAATTGCATTTTCGTTTGAGTACCAACCTGGCTTCTAGGAATTACCTGACTGCACTTTTGGTGTTTCCTCTGCCTAAGATTTCGACATTGTCCCAATCAAATTGATGTCCATAATTGTCTATATGCATTGATACTGAAGAATACATATCGTGTCTTTATACAAATACTGTTTGGAATAAAGCTATTATTATTATTTCACGGCTGATTTGTGTTCTTCGATTCCAATTCGAAGGGGACGCCCACTTAGGTCGATGTAATGCATGTTGCAGTTCATACAATTTATTTTGTAAATGGTATTAATTTTGTCCCCTTTTCCTGTTGGATCTTTCGGTTTGCATAATATCGAATTAAGCGACTTGACTGATTTCTGTGCTATATTTATTTCAATCGGTTTCAGTATTCTATCTTTTATTTTAGAGATATTTTTCATGTATGGTAGAATGAATTTTCTTGTGGTCCTTGATGACTGTTCTTTGTTAGTGTCTTTGCCTTTAAGATTCTGGTTTTGGCGTCCGTCATCCGTTCCGCCCATAGTAGAAACGATGTTGCTAAAAAATAACTTCCTTCAGATTTCTCCTGCTGAGATAGTGACTGATGTTTGTTGTTGGCTAGCCAACATCTTCATCACCTGTGTATTTTCCAAAATGATGCAATTTATCATTTTGCTTGGAGTAGACAGGAGCATGGTTCTGTGACACACCAGCCGACAAGTTTCCCGAGGGCCTTTCCCCGAACCGCGTCATTTCGTCTTTCCGATTCTGGCAAAGAATAAGTGCTTTGAAGATTCTGTAACGATTAGGTTGATTATCCTAGAGTAGAGTCTCTGAATCTGTGCCAAACTCCCCCTCTTTTTACAAGCTAAGAACCGGCCAGTAAACTGGTAAACTTATAAACTCTTTGTTAGTAAATACTTTCAAACACTGATTATTTAAATGAAACAGCTTTTATATCTAAATGACGCTTAAGCAATTAATATATATTATTATTATTGTTCCATGGGTTCATACTGGAATATAGGGCTTCAAATGCACGTCTCCGTTTGCCTCTGTCATCTGCTGTACTTTTCACCTGCATCCATGTCAGTCCATACTGTTTCAACTCCTCTTCACACGATCTCCTCCATATCACCCTTGCACTGAAGTCCCCCTGTTGCCGCTTCCCTTTCGAGTTGTACTCGAGCATTGGCCTGACGCGCGATGTCACCAAGCGAGTGGGTGTCCAATCCATCTCCACTTTCTCCTGCATATTTGTTGGCCGATTGATTGCTTCTTGTTTCGTTTGCTTCTTCCCATAGTTTGTTTCTTGTTGGTTCATGTTCTTTCCGACTGGCCATCTGATCTTCAGTATAGAGCCAGCGAAGACAGTTAGTTGTTGATAAAGGTGTGCAACAGGCTGTTGGAAATACTCATTCTTGGTGACCCGCCGCCAACTTTCTGATCCATCCGTATAGAAGAACTGACTGACTTGACTGACGTTTGTATTGAAAATCCGAATTTTGTTGTTGTTGATGCTGGCTGGGTTGAGTGACAGTGGAAGATTTCCAGATTGGTTTCAGGTTGATGAATGTGTTTCTCGCCTTCGCGATTCTCGATTTGACATCGTCGTCCGTTCCACCTGCCTGTAGTTGAGACAATCCTGGTTGCCTGGATAAGTGAATGAATTAACCTCTT
Source organism: Trichobilharzia szidati (assembly GCA_944472155.2). Lineage (NCBI taxonomy): Eukaryota > Metazoa > Platyhelminthes > Trematoda > Strigeidida > Schistosomatidae > Trichobilharzia > Trichobilharzia szidati. The sequence continues at coordinate 12,836,490 of OX235272.1, read as the reverse complement.
TCAAATCCCTCCCGTTGATGGTGATTGTCTGTGGATGTTGCTGCTGCTGTTGTTGTTGTTGTTGGTTGGTTATTTTCATAACCTCCGTCTTGTCTATGTTCACTTGAAGTCAGTCCTGTCTTTGCTGTTTCTTCGACCAGTTTGTCGGTTTTCGCTTGTAAGTCTTCGATCTTGTGTGACATCAAACATAAGTCATCCACGCGCGAAATCCAGGTCTTCTCGGTTGTTCATGTCGGTCCAGGATATTCCTGTCTTCTTGTTACCCACTGTCTGACGCATAATCCAGTCCAGTCCACCACAATCAGGAATATCATTGATGATCATAAGGAGCCTTGTCTGACTCCTGTGTTCACTCCAAACGCCTGGCAGAGTTTTCCGTTGTGGATCAGTTGACATGTTCCGTTGTCGTACAGCTGTTGAATAAGGTTGATGAATATTTGGGGTACGCAGTAGTATTCGAGTAGTCCCCAAATTACTTCGCGGTCAACGATGTATTTATGCGTTGAAGTTTCTGTAGAAATTTGGTTAAGTTTTGTGGGTGGAGTTGCTAGCACCACGCCCCAACCCTCCCTCTTTATCCGGGCTTGGAACCGGCTATAATCCTAGCGAGCTAGTAATCTAGGCGAGGTTACTTAATATATAACGACCGTTTAAAGAAATGCTAACTATGAAATAATTAAATGAATGAAAATCTGACATAATCACAGGATGAAGCGTTTGTTAGATAATTACAACTTTGTTCTTTTGTCATGCATACTTTTAATGTGTCAAAACACATTTTCGGAATGACAGTCCACCTGTGAAGACTACTCCCATGTCACAACAGTTACCAGCAAAAAACTATTAAAAAAATTGATCTACAATGCATATTTACTGAAAAGCATTAAGAGAATTTCGTTATGAATTAGGAAATTTTCACAATTATCCCTCTGTTTATCTGTTTAGCTTTGCTGTATGCTCAGAGATGACATTTAGATCTGTAACTAAGTAAGTAAGTAAGAAGATACGGATTTCAGCAGATGAATTATGTTTAATGTTACTCAAACTTGAAGACTTACAGGAGAAAACCAACAAGCTGGCTGAAGAAGCAGGCAGCGAAGACAGGACTCCAGAGGAACGTTTTGGTGTAGATTTCGTCATCAACCTGCATCACTCACAGAATCATTTGAAAAAAAGAGAGAGCACTGAATATTTCCTTATTCTTGGTTTTGATCGTTTCAGTAGTGTGGACCCACAACCATACCAGGGATCTGACGCAGAATCTCCATGTTAATAGGCTAACTTGTTGACCAACCAGTCATCAGGTTGGAATTCTAAGTCCCGTCAAATCGCGATGTAGCGCTATGCTAACCAATGCCGTAAGATGTTTAAATTAATCTTTGGTTAATGCACTCACTATCCATAGACTGTCTTTTTTTGGAAATTAAAGGAAGCAACTCACTTAGGCACCAGTGTCATGACGAAACATATTTGAACTTTTCACTTGTTCCTGTGGAGCTGATCATATTGTCTATACCATACATCCGCCCATAAAACGCTCTCTGTAACGCTATCCAACTTGGCTAGCAAAGAAAAAAGTAATTGCGTTTATAGTTAAAAAAAACAGAACATCTCTTGAACTTAGGATACTCGGCTTCATTTGAGAAATCTTTCAGAGTCCTATGCAAAATCCGATGATATCTCTCAAAGGGAGTGAGATCTAGACACATCTGTGCATAGCGGAAGCATCAGCCACCCAAAAATTCAAGCCAACGCTATGAATCCAAAAGAAGTACGCCGTACATTTTTTTTGTTTTCAGCTGCTATTTTGCATTACACAACTCCATCTCGTTTCTCTTCATAGTTTAACTTCGAAGCGGAAATAATTATGCAGCTTCCTCACGCCTTTGTCACATATATTCGTGAATGTGCAGCCTAGCTGACGACTTTGTCGATAAAAGAGAGATTTTTTCTTCGCTGCAACCGTCTTTTTGTTGCTTTTTTCTTTTCCTATGATCTAATTTAAATATGGCATAGCAGAAGCATCTGGTTTTCTGGTTAATTACCTTTTATGATGCCTCTTGTGGATAATCAGAAAAGTGAACTGGAAAGAAAAAATCAAGTAATCATAGCAAAATGAAAACATTCAATTTGTTTGCAAGAACAAATTTTATAATACATTTATGTGTTTTATTTGTCATGGAATATTATACTTATGGTCCATTTACCACAACATTTGTTAACTAATCACTAGTAAAATCTAAATGACTGTGAATAACTTGTATCTTAGTTGGCAGAAGAGGCATCCAGAGAAGATAGGACTTAAGGTAAACATAGAGAAAACAGAGGTGACGGAGATTCATGGTCAACACCACCTACAGCAACAACAACAACAACAGACAACAATCAGCATAAATGGAAGGAACCTGAAAGAAACAACCTCCTTCACCAACCGACCTGGGAAGCATCGTTTCAACCACACGCGGACCTGATGAGGATACCAAAGCAAGAATCGGAAAAGTAAGTCTGTGTCGAGGTCAGCAGCACTCAGCATCAAAAATAAGATCCAGATTTTCAACTCGAATGTGAAGTCAGTCAGTGCTACTCATTATACGGATCAGAGACTTGTACTGCACGTCATGAAGAGCACATCAAACAAACTACACACCTTCATCAACAGCTAGCTGTCTTCGCTCAATACTATTCAAGATCAGATGGCCAGCCAGAAAAGATCAGCAACAGAGAGGGATCTCTGGCAATGAGCGAACCAACACAGCAGGAACCGATTGTGAAACAAATAGGCAGGCAGGAAGAAATGGAGATGGATTGGCTGGTCATACTTTGAGGAAACAAACCATCAAGTGAGTGACATCACTAGACAAGCCATTGCTCGAGTGGAACCCGAATGAAAGGGAAGCAGCGAGTTGGTGGTCAGTGCGAGGGTGGGTGACTTGGAGGAGGTCATGTGAAGAGGAGATGAAAACGTGTGGGCAGACTTGGAGTGAGGTGAAGACTGTAGCAGAGAACCGAACGCAATGGAGACGCGTGGCTGAAGCCCTATGTTCGTCTAGGAATTAAAGGAAACAATAATACAATAATAATAGTCTATAGAATACCTCACAATAACTACATTGACAATTATAAAGGTCAGTCTAGTATGTTAGTGTCGGATAGGTAATCGTAAGGTATAAATTCAACCAGACGATATTCCCCACACAAATTACTACGCTAATAAATAATTATATGAATATGAAAAAAGCAACTGCAAAGTAATTGAAATAAAAACACGGAAAATACATTTCACACGAACAAGTACAACAAATAAATACCTGGTCAAAAATTTTTACATTTGAGATGTACATATTGACAAACTTAACGCTTTCTCTGTCTATTTAGTAACAAATTTCAGTCGAAAAGTAATATTAATGGCATGAATAACAATTGTCCAGTGTCTCAATCGTAGCTTCAATGGTAGGATGCTCGCCAGTCACACCAGCGGCCCAGCTTCTTTCCCCCAGCCAACCAACACATTCCAAAGTCTTGCTTAGCTGGTAGTAGTAACCCTGGAAAACAGGGCAGAGTGGACATGCGGGACGTGTGTGGTCCCCCAACCGTAAAACCAATATCACCGAAGCTGCAAATTCAGAGCATGAAGCTGTATATTCCACTCGGAACCCGGAGGGCTTAAATAATTATCATGGGAATAATAATAATAAAATAATAATAGTTAAGTAGACAGGGTGAATAAATAGTTTTAGTTGGGCTACTCATACTTCTAAGTTTCAGTGACAGTAGTGTTGTTTATACTTAGTGAAGATACCAGTCAAACACATGACCTTCCCTCTTTTGTGGCCTTACCACCGGAGGGAAGAGATTTAGGAGTGAGTTATCCAGGAATTGAATTCGGACAAAATGTATAGTTTCGATATTTCTATATCAATGTACAATTTAAACCAACTACAGACAAGTAGGCCTTCGACAGCGTTGACCGCGAAGTAATTTGGAAACTACTCGAGTACTACGGCGTACCCCAATTATTCATCAACCCTATTCAACAGCTGTACGACAACGGAACATGTCAAGTCATCCACAACGGAAAACTCAGCCAGGCGTTTGAACAAAACACAGGAGTCAGACAAGGGTGCTTATTATCACCAATGATATTCCTAATTGTGGTGGACTGGACTGGATTATGCGTCAGACAGTGGGAAACGAGAAGACAGGGATATCCCGGACCGACATGAGGAACTCAAAAGACCTGGATTTCGCGTGTCGATGATTTATGTTTGATGTCACACAAAATCGAAGACTTACAAGCGAAAACCGACAAACTGGTCGAAGAAGCAGCAAAGACAGGACCCTAGGTGAACATAAACAAGACGGAGGTTATGAAAATAACCAATCAAGCACCAACAACAACAGCAGCAACATCCAGCGCCAATCACCATCAACGGGAGGGATTTGAAAGAGGTGACTTCATTCACTTATCTAGGCAACCAGCATTGTCTCAACTACAGGCAGGTGGAACGGACGACGATGTCAAATCGAGAATCGGTTAGGCGAGAAACACATTCATCAACCTGAAACCAATCTGGAAATCTTCCGCTGTCACTCAACACAGCCAGCATCAACAACAAAATTCGGATTTTCAATACAAACGTCAAGTCAGTCAAGTCAGTCAGTTCTTCTATACGGATGGATCAGAAAGTTGGCGGCGTGTCACAAAGAATGAGTATTTCCAACAGCCTGTTGCAGACCTTTATCAACAACTGACTGTCTTCGCTGTCTCTATTCTGAAGATCACATGGCCGGAAACAATCACCAACAAGAGACTATGGGAAGAAACAAACAAAACAAGAACCAATGGCTCAACAAATATGCAGGAGAAAGTGGAGATGGATTGGACACTCACTGGCTGAGGAGGCCACTCGCTGGGTGACATCGCACGTCAGGCCAACGCTCGAGTGGAACCCGAAAGGGAAGCGGCGAGTGTGACGTCAGTGCAAGTGTGACATGAAGGAGATCGTGTGAAGAGGAGTTGAAACAGTATGGACTAACATGGATGCAAGTGAAAAGTACAGGAGAAGACAGAAGTAAGTGGAGACGTGTAGTTGAAGCCCTATATTCCACTAGGAACCCAAGGGAACAATGATAATAATAATGCAGACAAGTAGAATTCCAACTTATTGTAGAATAGACCATAAAAGGAAGAGTTAATGGAATATAATAAACCCATTAAAATTTATCAAAACAAAAAAATTTTCCCAGAATATCACCGATCATAATATTCATACAGAGAGAGAATTTTCGGAAAAATGGTATTGAAACATAAAATAGTTGAATTATTTTTTTCACCCGCCGCCATTTTCATCATCTGTTAAAAATAAAATAAACTAAAATTTTCTCATCTATATAGAAAATATAAGCAAAATTTAAATAAAAATACGATGTGTATACCTTCGATAAGTTAAAACAAATTCATGACTTGAATATATTTAAAATAACGAATATTGAACACGGTAAATAATCATTAATCATTGTACATATGGATATTTTAATAGATGCAATTAATTTTTATTTTGCAATATTTTTAATGTCAGCTGGAAAATATTTACTGTTCTCCTTCAATAGTTTGCATTTCTAAATTTATCTTAATCGACTGTAGAATTGACGCGGTCAAACTTTAGACACCCAAAAAGGCGCGAAGCAGCAATGACATTGGAACGTCTAGCTAGAGCAAGGCGGTTTTGCTTATTCTTAAAAATTCCCAGTGGAACAAAGGGCACCTTCAAGCTAGAGGCTAGAAGAAACAAATAAAAAAATTTAATAAACTCATGATGGTGAAAACCCCGAATGACAGACAAGTAACTAAAGCCAATTGGATTGTAAACTTTTCAGACAGAAAGGTAACAGAAACCGGGGAAAGCATACTGATGAAAGGGATGAACTTCAATATTAGCTACAAAAGATCAAAACCTGAAGATGTTATACCTTTAATTGAAACAGCACTCGAAGGAGATGACAAGCAAAAAGCAGAACTGATACGAGCACAATGTGCATTAACCTTTAAAAAAGCAAAAAGCAGAAAAACTAAATGTAACGAAGGAGGAACTAAAAGCACTCCAAGACATAAAAGCAGACAAAGGAAACACAACGGTAATACTTAACAAAACGACATATAATGAAAAGATGAATGAACATTTACAATCTGGACCCTTTACCCCAATGACCAAACCAGCTGAAACAATCACAAACAAAACAATGAAAGGAACAGCAAAGGTAGTTAGACAAATGAAAGAAGTAATTGAAATTTGAAATTATGCCAAAATCATGTAATATACCTAGGATATATGGCAAGATAAAATTGCATAAAGAGGGATAGCCAATAAGACCGATTGTAGACTTTAGAAACACACCGACGTATATGCTATCAAGATTTCTCTCGACTATACTAAGACCGACAAGAGACAACTCAAAAGCTGGAATAGTAGATTCATTTGAATTAGTAAGGTGACTAAAAACCACTAAAATATAGGAAGAGGAAACACTAGTTAGCTTTGATGTAAACAGTCTGTATACGAAAATACCCATTCAAATGGCCATGAATGCACTGAAAGAGAAACTAAAAGATAATGGCCTAAAAGACAGAACACAGTTATCCGTAGAAGAGATAATAAAAGGGGTGGAATTCTGTCTGACAACAACATATTTCACATTCGAAGAGAAAATATACCAACAAAACGAAGGAGTAGCCATGGGATTGCCTATCTCACCAATAATAGCTGACATATTCATGGATTATTGGGAAGAGAATGCCCTTAAACCATTCAGGTCACCACCAAAATGTTGGTGGGGATATGTAGACGACACATTAGTAATAGTGAAAAAAACTATATTGAGAAACTCTTCTCACACATAAACAGCCATATCGACTCAATAAAATTCACTATGGAAATAGAGAATGAAATTGGGGAACTGCCTATGTTAGACTGCGAAATACAAAGAATAACAGATGGTAGCATAAAAATGACGCTATACTGAAAAACCACACACTCTGGAAGATTCCTTGATTATCACTCAGCCCATCCCCTCACAGTAAAACGAGGATTAATACAAGGTATTGCAGATAGAATACGTAGACTTACAACAACACCAGAGGACCAGTGTAAAGAAATAAATGTCCCATTCAAAATGCTACTCGAAAACAACTACCCAAGAAAATTTATAAAAGATATTAGAAAAAAGAGAAAAAAGAGGGTAAAACCGGGGAATAACAAGATGGAAGAATACAAAAAACAGTCACAATACCATATAAAAGTGGTACATAAGAGGCAATTCAAAGAAACCTCAAAAAATATCGGCATCCGCACGACGTTTAAACCGACGAATCTAATCAAAAATAAAATAAATCAACTGAAAAATCCCATAAAAATGGTCGATAAAAACAATTTGATTTACAAACAGATATCTTGTACTGACTGTCCGACTAAATATGTGGGGCAAACGTCCAGATCACTCAAAATAAGAGTGAATGAACATAAACGCCTAACCAAAGGTCAACCAACAGGAACACAAGCTTACAAGAATTCATCGATAGCTGCACATGCATGGGACAAAACCCACAATATCGATTGGAACAATGTGTGTAATCTAAAAAACAAGTCGGATATTATTATTATTATTATTGTTCCCTTGGGTTCCTAGTGGAACATAGGGCTTCAACTACACGTATCAACTTGCTTCTGTCTTCTCCTGTACTTTTCACCTGCATCCATGTTAGCCCATAGTGTTTCAACTCCCATTCACACGATCTCCTCCATGTCAACCTTGCACTGACGTTCCACTCGACGCTTCCCTTTCGGGTTCCACTCGAGCGTTGGCCTGACGCGCGATGTCACCCAGCGAGAGGCCTCCTCAGTGAATGAGTGCCCAATCCATCTCCACTTTCTGTTGCATATTTGTTGAGCGATTGCTTCTTGTTTCGTTTGTTTCTTCCCATAGTTTGTTTCTTGTTGGTTCTTGTTCTTTCCGACCATCTGATCTTCAGTATAGAGCCAGCGAAGACAGTCAGTTGTTGATAGAGGTCTGCAACAGGCTGTTGGAAATGCTCATTCTTGGTGACCCGCCGCCAAGTTTCTGATCCATCCATCCGTATAGAAGAACTGACTGACTTGACTGACTTGACGTTTGTATTGAAAATCCAAATTTTGTTGTTGTTGATGCTGGATTGAGTAACGAAGATTTACGGATTGGTTTCATGTGGATGAATGTGTTTCTCGCCTTCCCGATTCTCGATTTGACATCGTCGTCCGTTCCACCTGCCTGTAGTTGAGACAATGCTGGTTGCCTAGATAAGTGAATGAAGTAACTTCTTTCATCAAATCCCTCCCGTTAATGGTGATTGGCGCTGGATGTTGCTGCTGCTGTTGTCGGATATTAGTTTATTCAAGCGCGGACTAGGTGAAACACCAGTCTTCTTCTTTGAACTCAGATCCTGAGATATGTCTCTCTTGTTACAGGCTATGAACCACATTTCTTGTGTGTAAAGGCTGATGATACTACTGAGCTGTTCAGGATGAAGTAGATGGAGGCGAACTTGAAGCCAATGAGCCACACACACACACACAAAAGCCACTTTTGGAAGTAAATCGCTGAAATACATCAAAAATGGTCGCCTGAGTTCTCTAATTATCATCATCAATAGGAAGTATTATCAATGACTAAGGCATAAGTTTTAACCAACTAGAAACTTGAAACATTTGTTATTCATTGAACAAATATGTATACATATATATGAATTCATTTGTTTTTACTATTCTTCTCTAACTGATAACCACTTTTCTTTTCTCCTATATAAAAATGAAATTAAATTAAAATTTCACAATTCCCTAGTGAATTCACATAAAAATAATTCTGGACATCAAAATGGGTTGCTGCTACTACTACTACTAAAATGGGGTATAAGTTATCCAATTTATTGTTTTCTAGTTTCTTAACAGTGGAATATACAAACAGACGACTTGTAATTATCTCAGTAATTTCATATGATGAATTAATCATTCAAATAAATATATACAAAGACAATCTAGCCTCTTCTATTAATTTTTTGTCTGCCTTTCTGCCTTCACAATTACACTTCTTATAGCTAACAAATAACTCAGTTATCAGTTAATTACCTACCGTATAGATGAACACACGGTTTTAGCTCTAAGAATTTTATTAGTAGTATAGGATACAAAAGAGACAAATGGACTCACACAAAAAACTTGGAAGATCTCGGCTTTGCCGATGCGATATTTGTCTGGTTTCAATCAAACTGGAAGATATGCAAGCGAAAAGCAACAAGTTGGCAGAACAAGCATACAGAGAAGTTAGGACTTCAGGCGAACATAGAGAAAACACAGATGATGAAGATTCCTGGCCAACACCACCAACAGCAAAAACAACAGACAACAATCAGCGTAAATGGAAGGAACCTGAAAGAAACAACCTCCTTTACCCACCTACCTACCTGGGAAGCATCGTTTCAACTACAGGCCGGCGGACTTGACGAGGATATCAAAGCAAGAATCGGGAAAGCAAGACAAGCTTTCATTACTCTCAAGTCTGTGTGCAGGAGGTCAACAGCCCTACTCAGCATCAAAACGAAGATAAGATCCGGATTTCCAACTCCAATGTGAAGTCAGTCAGTGCTACTCACTATACGGATGGATCAGAGGCTTGGCCAGTGCGTCATGAAGAGCACATCAAACAAACTACAGACCTTCAATAACAGCCAGTTGTCTTCGCTCAATACCACTCAAGATGAGATGGCCAACCAGAAAAGATCAGCAACAGAGAGGGATTTCTGGCAATGAGCGAACCAACTCAGCAGGAACCGATTGTGAAACAAATAGGAAGGAAGAAATGGAGATGGATTGGCTGGCCATACTTTGAGGAAACAAACCATCAAGTGAGTGACATCACTAGACAAGCCATTGCTCGAGTGGCCCCCGAATGAAAGGGAAGCGGCGAGTTGGTTGTCAGTGCAAGGGTGAGGGTGACTTGGAGGAGGTGATGTGAAGAGGAGATGAAAGCGTCTTTGGGCAGACTTGGAGCCAGGTGAAGACTGTAGCAGGGAACCGAACGCAATGGCGACGCGTGGCTGAAGCCGTATGTTCCTCTAGAAATTAAAGGAAACAATAATAATAATAATAGGAGACAAAGTGTAGTGTAGGCATCACTAGAAGTAGAGATAACGGAAAGTCACCTCTAGTGTTCGACTTTTAATCAGTGTTTCCCTGGTTCCCTGAAGTCCCTGCCACCTACTCCAGCGGGAGTAGTATTATCAGTCCTCATATAATGTCTAAATAATAGCCTAGGTGATGGAAAATCTATTCCGAGTATAGCTGATTTCTAATCGCCTGGTTTGTAGATACATATATATTTATATTTAAGGGATAACTAGAAAACGGTTACTCATAATGTGTTTTCCTTAGCTCATTGACGTTCAACTTTGAAACGGGGTCTGACGTTTAAACCTCAGTCAGGTGGTTTCATAAGTTATCAAACATTCATGGGTGATTATTCCTAGTCTAATACATAAACATGTACGACGGTGATCAAGTGCCAAAGAAAAAAAGACTTCTAACACTAATCATAGTATTTTTTTAGTCGACTGATCCCAAAGGTTATTAGATATACGCGCAAACGTTTTCTAGGACATACTACGGTCAAAAACCTTTTATATATTATTAGTAAGTCAACTACTTGTTAGTTATTCATTTTCCTTCAATTGATGTGTTTTCGCTAGATAGTGAATATCAGACGGCCTACCGGAAAGGATAAACAATCAGAAACTCTTGCATAGAACCAAACAACAATCGATTGCCCAACAAATATATAGAAAGAAAAATGGAGATGGATTCGACATATGCCAAGGAGAGATATTCAAGAGGTAAATCCTCGAGTAGAACCCAAATTGGAAAGCGAGGAACTAAGCTTCAAGGGGGGTTACATGAAGAATATCACGCGAAGAGTAGATGAAAGCTACTAGATAGTCGTGTAGCCTGCATCACTTGAACTCAGCTAGCTACCTGTGACATATATTTCGTGTGCCAGGCTAAGAGAGCCACAATTATCATGCGACAGCTGATGATACCATCCAATTTTCCAAGGCTAAAGTATGTGAAACAGAACTCGAAAGAGCGATTCACTGGCGGATAGTCCAGTGTGCCTGAGAAAATGAACCATATCTCGTGGAGTCATTTATAAAAGTGATGGGAGACAAACAAGTACCATGGAGAAATGCCGCTAAAGTCCGATATTCTGCTCGGAAGGAAAAAAATCAGTAACAACAGTTTTTTTATTTGGTATTGTTATCTGAGCTGGTTGGTCTAAATGCGAAGCTTTCGTCATCCTTCTAGACAATAGTTTTAGTGCAGGTTTCAGTACGGATTGAATTCATTTGAATTTTCCATGAATGATATAACTGTATCTCTTGACAACTCTTGTCGTGGTTGGTTTTTAATGTTCATGAGTATTGATCCTTTTTATTGACTTGGAATTTGAACTTTCATGTCACATGGTTTATTATATTTTTAATAGTTGGTAAATTTGATCTGTAGTAATATTTCTGATAACCAATGATTCACCTGAATACCTGAATTCTAGAAATTCCCTGGCATTTCTGGTGTTTCCTTTACTTAAAACTTCTACATTTTTCCAATGAAATTCGTGTCCGTAACTATCTTTTTGCATCGATATGAAAGAATACACGTTGTGTCTTTTAATATATGTGTAAAACTTGGGCACTGTGGTAGTAAGTAATTCCATATTAGTTTGTCTATTAGGTATATCACACAGTCAGTGAAACAGTATTATTTACCGGATGACACAGTTTCGAACAAAATTTATTATTGTTCATAATCATATCATCAATTATAATCACACGACTTTGAAACTTGAGTTTTATAGTTTTCTTTGTCCTCTCCTATTTGTCGTCGTTGGGGTAGTAGAATTTTCCAGATATCTGGGACAGGTGTTGAATCATTCCTATTACATGTATTTGCAGTTGATTCGATAGACAGAGCTTCTGTTATCAATCTCTCCCTATACCCTGTGACATTAGATTTTAAAACTGTCATCCTATCCCATCCTATTGTATGGTTGTGTTTAACTGCATATAGTGAGTGGAATAGCTGAACTATTCTCTAGATTTCTTATATGATTCGGGTCAACTAATCTAGATTTTGCTAGGTTTTTATGTTCGGCTAGTCTGACTGCCCCTGTTCTACTAGTTTGACCTATGTATTTTATCTGACAATCATTGCAGGCAGGGTATTAGATAAACTAAATTGTTTTGTTTTAACAGCTCCACAGGATTGATCCTTTAACCGACAAAGCTTGTTTCTAATTGAGTTTGTGGGTGGTTTGAATGACGCTTTTATTCCTGTCTTGTTACGAATTCTTCGCCGTGAGGCTTCCGAGGTTCGTTCCTTGTATGGAATTACTACTGGTGATTTAGATTCCTTATTGTTGGTGTCGTTATTAATATTATTATTATCACTACTATTATTAATATCATTATCATTATTATTGTCACTATCGCTACCATCATTATTTAGTTGATTTTCACATTTCCTTACATATTTCTTGACTAATTTATCCGGGTAATTATTAAGTTTCAAGGCTTCTTTTATGTGTATCACTTCCTGTTTTAGATTTTCTTTGGTACTACTTAGTTTTGTGCTCTGTCATTTAGACATTTCACCAATCCTATTTTTACTGACATAGGATGGGATGATCGGAAGTCCAAATATCTGTTTGAGTGTGTGGGTTTCCTGTAAACACTAGTCTTTAACATCCCATCTTCTTTCCTCTTTACGCTGCAATCACAGCTAATTTATATTCCTGGATTCTAGGTCGAAGGGGACACCCACTTTGACCGATGCAATATGCGTCGGTGGCAAAGCGGTTAGGACTCTCGCCGATCATGCACATGGTCCGAGGTTCGATCCCCGGCCACCGACGCACACCTGATATTTATGGCCGGCCTGCTAAATTTGGGCTACCGATATCACACACTGAAAATTTCATACTGGTACCAAAATACTGTGTGGAATCAAGCTATACTAAAACAAAATTTAAAAAATCAAAAATATTGTAGTTCACACAATTTATTTTGAAAATGGTATTAATTTTTACTTCCTCTTTTGTTTGATCTTTTGGTTTTCCTAATATCGAATGAAGTGATTGTGCTGGCTTGTGTGCTATATCTATTTCAAACGGTCTTAATATTCTAGCTGCTATTAAAGAGATTATTTTTAATATACAGTAAGATGATTTTTTTGTGTTGTTTTTGGGGAATACTTTCTTGCAGATATTTTGATTTGACTTTAGACATTTTTCGATGATGATATGAGCTGACCTATCGGTGTACCCTTTATATTCGGTTATTGGAATGAATATATGTTGTAAGACATAAGTCCACTATATTCACACAGCTGTACAATCGTATTTATATACAATTATTTTTGTGTGTGTGTGAACATGAGTTTTATCAAGTTTAGATAATTAATTAGGTAATACAAGAATGATAAGTCTGATAGATTCCGGACACCGAGCTACACGCAAACAAACTTTAAAGTCTTCTACAGAATACGAAGCAGTCCTCCTAGAAGTGTTCGAATCAAACTTCTTCAATCTGCAGAAGCTATGGCAATTCACTTGCTAAGTCCTGAACTCTGCATACAGAAGTTCTTTCAATCAATACACTTGCAATGGACGCAATCTATCTCAATACTCGACAGGTAAATTCTATTTCTTTCTGTCTCTTCATTAGTATTACTTTGTCTTTTCAACTGTAATATTTTACATTTTCAACTTCCCTGTTCTCTGCCCCCCCCCCCAAACGATCTAATTTCTACACCTCATTACCACTGTTACTGACTTGACCAATGCTCAGTTTCCAGTCATTTACGTTACGTCATCCAATTTATTTGCTCAATTTTAGTCCTAATTTAAACAGTATTATTCTCTACCCCACCTCTACTTAGTCTCTACCTGTAATTACCTCTGTTGCTATCCTGGCCTAAGTTGAAACATTTTAGCTAATTATATTACGTCATCTAACTAACTTACTAACTCAATCTTCCTTTAGTTGCTGTCTAATTAACCTTGTTTCTCCATTAAATCATTCTTGTATTACCTAATTAATTATCTAAACTAGACATATCTCATGTAGACACACAAAAATAAGTCCATTTTATATTGAAGTTTGCGCTAAAACTGTTGTCTAGGAAGACCACTAAAGCTGAGAGAACGCAACCAAATAAAAATAATAACAATTCACTTAAACTAACGAACTTATGGAATCGAATTTCGCCTGATTTTGTTATTTGTATTCAAGAAACACTTTTTATAACCCGTGAGCGGCAACCTGAAAGTCACTAAGAGGATGATGATACAATCTTCCCTTCATTCCTTTACATTCTCTGAGTGGAATATATTTGGGCTTCAAGGTTGAGCTTTAAAATATCATCAGTGGGGTTTTTTAACGGGGTCAGGCTGTTAGTCTCAAGCCCAACCTTCTCCCTTTACACCGAGCTTTCTAACGACTAGACGAAGTTTTGTTTAGGAAACCAGCCGGGAATCGAACCCCAGGCCGTGTGTGTGTGTGTGTGTAGTTAACGAGTATATCCATCAATGAAAGACCGATACATTAATGATAAAGTAGTCGGTACCTTCTTTATTAATTTGAGGATCACGTATTTCACAAATAGCTTACAAGTTTATTATCAAATCTAACTTACTATTATTATTATTATTGTTCCCTTAAGTTCCTAATGGAACATAGGGCTTCAACTGCACACCTCAACTTGCTTCTGTCTTCTGCTGTAATTTTCACCTGCATCCATGTTAGTCCATACTCTTTCAACTCTTCTTCACACGATCTCCTCCATGTCACCCTTGCACTGACGTCCCACTCGCCGCCGCTTCCCTTTCGGGTTCCACTCGAGCGTTGGCCTGACGCACGATGTCACCCAGCGAGTGGCCTCCTCAGCCAGTGAGTGTCCAATCCATCTCCACTTTCTCCTGCATATTTACTTGTTGAGCGATTCCTTCTTGTTTTGTTTGTTTCTTGTTCTTTCCGGCGGCCATCTGATCTTCAGTATAGAGCCAGCGAAGACAGTTAGTTGTTGATAAAGGTCTGCAACAGGCTGTTGGAAATACTCATTCTTTGTGACCCGCCGCCAACTCTCTGATCCATCCGTATAGAAGAACTGACTGACTTGACGTTTGTATTGAAAATCCGAATTTTGTTGTTGATGCTGGCTGGGTTGAGTGACAGCGAAAGATTTCCAGATTGGTTTCAGGTTGATGAATGTGTTTCTCGCCAATCGTTTGTGACAACTCATCACTTTTGTTACTACACGCTAATATCAACATCCAATTCATCTGAACTTACTAATTGTATTTTCGTTCGTCAAATTTTATGTACACACGCATACATACAAAACAACCATATATATATTTGCGATTGTACAGCTATGAAAATGAATTCGCCGCCGAAAAGAGACTCTTCGCTGAACTACTTATTTTCACTCTCCAAAAAGTTGTCCTTACAATAATATTTTTTTTCTATTTCTTCTCGCTATCTTCCGTTTAAGTAGTTTAATCAGTGGTCAAGGCAGTGAACTCGGTATGTAAAACAGATCACGCAGCAGCATCAACATATGCTCAAGAGAAAAAACAGTAAACACTTGAAATAGCGAACCAGGGCCTTTAAGGTGTGAAAAAACACAAACAGTTGTTTCTTTTCTAGAATTTATATTAAAATACATATAGATTATAAGAATCCATTATATAAAAGAAATACAAAAGAAAATACGCAAAATATCACGGTCATATGTAGTAGGTCACTTTTCTATGACAAAAGTCCCAGATAAACAGATCTCGGGTATTTAGTCTTTAACTCAGGCCATTGTACAATAACATCCACCAAACGAGTATAATATAAAATTTTTCCAGATAACGACAGCGTTTTCGTACGACAGATACTTTCAACAAAGACTATTAGACTTGAATGTAGTCCAAGTACCTGTTTAATTTCAAAAAAAAAAAAAAATAGAACATGTTTACAAACCTGCTTACGACAAAGTCAAGCATGATTAAAAATATAGTAGACCTGTGTAACATTATACGAACAGTTACAGCTCGGCGACTGAAGAGAAAATGATAGCAGATTGCGTCCTGTTTATTTTTATTCAGTAAAGTTCCAACCTAGTGCGAATAATTCAAATTTGTCTGTCTGTTTTTGACATATAACTATGCACCGATGTGCGGCAGTTCAAGTCGCCAAACTCCTTCCTTGTAGCACACAAAACAAGAGAAGAAAGTAGGAGACATGCATAATAGAGACAGTTAACAGAGGTGTGAGACAAAGGAATAGTAATAACGAAGAACAAAACAGTTTAATTGGAAATCATAAGTCACAAGGAGTGAATGCATCTGCAACAACCACTGACAACGATTTTGAACCATGTCACCAATTGTTTCCAACCATTGGTTTTACCGTCCCGAGGCGAGGACCCCAACCAGTCAGGAAGCCAGTCTACACCTTCCTACGTGGTCAAGACTAACTGTTGTAGATTTCATTGACTGGTGACATGTTTTCGTTTGACCGCCGCTAGCTCTTTTCCAGCCTGACAGACATTTAAAACTATGGATATGCCTAGGAATTCTGACAGGTCCAGTTGATAGGGGGAAAAATCTGTATCAACGTTTCCAACAATCTAACATTCTACAAAAAACATCCATTACCCAATTTATTACTGACATATGTCACTTAGAAGCTGCTAACATATTTGATGAACTAAAAGTTGTATAAGTCAATTCAATTCATGGGATAAGTCACTTTATGATCACAGACAATCAACATGATAATCAACATCAAGTGGATGAAAGAAACTAATCGGTAATACTGCTACTAGATACTGGCAAAGATTTCTCGTTAACTGCTAATCATTTTGTTTTAAGGCAACATCAAACTATGCTACGGTTGGTACACAAGTTTAACCTGAGTATGAAAATTTAATAATATGTAGATTTCGTCAAATACTTATTTTTATTTTTATTTACAGCTTGATTCCATACCGTATTTTCAGTACAAGTATGGAATTTTCAGCATGGATATCGGTAGCCCAAATTCAGGCCGACCATAGATATCGGGTGTGCGCCGGCAGGGGATCGAACCCCGGACCATGTGCATGGTCGGCGAGAGTCCTAACCACTGTGCCACCGACCCACTAACAAACTGTGGATTCTTACTTCAATGTCAACAGAAAATATCAGGGCACAACAGACGGTTGCTACATCCATGAAATGCTTCACTAACTGAATGAACCTACGGGATCAACAATTCAGAACCTACGGGACGGTAAAAACCAATGGTTGGAAACAATTGGTGACATGGCTCAAAATCGTTCTCAATGGCTAGCGCAGATGCATCCACTCCTTGTGACTTATGATTTCCAATGAAACTGTTTTGTTCTTCGTTATTACTATTCCTTTGTCTGACACCTCTGTTTACTGTCTCTATTATGCATGTCTCCTACTTTCTTCTCTTGTTTTGTGTGCTACAAGGAAGGAGTTTGGCGACTTGAACTGCCGCACATCGGTGCAAAGTTCTATGTCGAAAACAGACAGACAGACAGACGGGTAGCAGCTGGTATTTAAACCAACTCAATAGACAATACTGAGATATATGTTGAGTAACAACGCATTATCTATCTATAGGACCTTTTACCAACCTCTATATGTATGTATGGTAACTTGAACTGTTACAATTTCGTGCAAAATTCTACGTTGAAAATTCAGTTCAGCTCAAGCCCATGTGTATACATAATTGTCTAACATAACATTGAAATTATAAAACAAAGAATTCCAGAGAAACACCTCCCATAGTATTAAGGTATTAAGGGAATTCTCGACTAGACCCCAAAAGTTAATGTCTAGTTTCATAGCAATCAAGAGATACATTAAGAATTCTTTAGGATCCTGAAACAACTGACTGACATAGAGCTCATAACACAAAGGTAGCCAGACATAAGAAAGAAAAGAAAGGGATTCGAAAGTACTATAATAAGCCCACATTTTAAGGAGAAAGAATAGTAGTAGGGAAAAACATCAGGGTTTAAGTAATATGGAAGATTGCAAAGAGTGAATGCATCTGCGTCACTGATAACGGTTTAGGACCATACCGTCAATATTCCCAAACTACTGGCTCCTAGCATCCTAGAGAACCCCACTAGGCAACCTACACACCTCGCTCATGGATTGAAGACAGGTTTTGGTTTGATCACCTCTAACTCTTTTCCAACCTGATCCTACGTTACCTAACAATGCGATGACTTGGCATGCGCTACACATGTCCTAACTACCTCAGTCGATGTGGATTCACAGTCTCATCTATTAACTTCCCTTCCTTGCCCAGCACTATACACCTAACTTCAATATTACTTACCATATTATACCACTCAATACGGGAGGCAGAAAGCAGATGCTTAGCATCAAAGACAACTAACCTCTTCATATCTTCCACTTTCAATGGCTATGTCGCACAACCACAAGTGAGAACGGAACGAACTGCTGTTTACTAAACATGT